>JBCEWC010010909.1:0-17193 GCA_038996855.1 Solanum aculeatissimum
CCTCTTTGTTGGCTGACTATTATGTAGGGTTAGGTAGCTTGTCAGTTTTTTGTGGTCCATGACGACCTTGTAAATGTTGTAAATGACGAACCTAGTTACTCTTTCCCTATTCCCTTATCCCTTAGCAGGTGATACTCTTAAATATGGGCTCTGTATCTTATCACTGTTTATTATCTTTCTGGCTTCTCTGTCTATGCTTTTGAAATCTGCGAACCTGCCTTCTCCTTTATCCAATGCTCTATTTGCCATGAAATCTGCCAATTGATTTCCCTCTCTGAGTATATGCTGAAATATGTGCGTTATTGTTTGCATGCACTCCTTAATGTCTTGTATTATTTCTGCTATAATCCATGGAGTCTGCCAATTTCCTCTTAATACCTTCCATAATAACATAGAATCAGTTTGAATGATTACTTGATTATGCTTGTGTTGCCTGCAATGTTTACATGCCTCCAGTATAGCTTTAGCCTCTGCCACTGAATTTGATGTATCTTCAATAGTGTTACATTCCGCATAAAGTAAATCCCCTTTGTGATCCCTTAGACAAAAACCATACGAACTTGCACCCGGATTACCTCGCGAAGCCCCATCAGTGTTATATTTAATCCAATTAGCCGGAGGTAGTGTCCATTCAACCCTTGTAACCTTCAACTTGGGCTTGTACTCACACAATTGTATCAATATGTCTGGCCAGTTTCCTGCACAATGAAAAAATTGTCTCCTTGTATGTATCATCAATCGCAGGTTTACTGTAATATTGTGTATAATTCTTGATACTGAAATGGATTTCCCTTCATGTTTCTTTCTGTTTCTTCTTTTCCACACTTCCCATATAATAAAACTTGGTATTGCTCGAAAATATGGTTTGATGTCTTTACTAACTTTTGCCCCCCACCATAACATAATGACCTCCCTTAGATGTAATCCATTCATATTTAGACCTGCAAAGGAACAAAAATAGGACCATGTCCTGTTAGCTATATAGGATTTTAGAAACACATGCGCGATTGTTTCTTGATCTGCCTCCTCACAACACCAGCATTTAGATGGCCCTGCCATACCCCATCTTCTCCTTAGTGTGTCATCCACTGGAAGTCTATACTTCCACAATCTCCACATCAAGAAAGACATTTTAAAAGGCACCCCTTTAGTCCAAATCCACTTATAAATTTTATTTTTATCTTCTCTGTGTCGTGTATATTGCCACGCTGATTTGACTGTAAATGCCCCATTCGCTTCTAACATCCAACATGGTTTATCTTCTCCCCTTTCTGTCTTCGGAGGTTTAATTTTAGTTACAATATGATGAACTACTTCTTGAGGAATTAAACGATTCATCAATTGAACATTCCATTCCCCTTGTGCTGTTAACTCCTTCACTTTAGTGTGAACTTCCAGCCCATAATCTTCATTTTTCCAGTTATAGAGATCACCTAGGCCTGTCCAATTGTCCAACCAAAATAAAGTTTCGCCCCCTTTAATTTGCCATAGGATCTGATGCTCTATCAGGTCCCTGGCTATCAACATCTTTTTCCATACCTGTGAACCCCCACAACCCTGCTTCCATATTACTTCTGTAGCACTTGTTTTCTTGCAATATTTGTTTCGCATAAAAGCACTCCACATTGAATCTTTAGTTCTGAAGTTCCACCAAAGTTTGCAAAACAGTGCAGTTGAAATATCATGCATCAATCTGAATCCCAAACCGCCTTCTACTTCCGGGAGGCATAAATTGCTCCACCTTGTCCAATGTCGCCCTTTACCTCCTATACAATTACTCCAGAAGAATTGTGCCATCATCTTCTGAATATGATTAAGGACTCCTTTGGGAGGGTTCATAACTGACAAACAATGAATAGGAATACTTTGAAGCACATGTTTAATGAGGACTGCTCTCCCTCCATAGGATAGAAGTTTGCCTTTCCAACTTTGCAATTTCGAACCTATCCTCTGTATTAACTGCTGGTAATACAACTTCTGTTTCCTTTTATAAAAAATAGGGCAGCCCAAATAATTAAAGGGAAATTCCCTCTTCAGAATTCCTAGAGCTACTTCTGGTACCACTGCTTCCCCTGTTATACTATGATGAAGATATATTGCACTTCTTTCTTTATAGACCGAAGATATTATAATGTTCTTATGATAATATTGTTTTTTTAATTTGTAAATATAAACGGCTCAATATTATTTATTGTCTGTCTAAAGCTAATTAAACATTAATGAAAGACCTTATTTATTTATTTATTTATTTATTGTCGTAAAAAAGAGAGCAAAGAAGAACTTTCACATATAGAAATTCGAATCTCTAAATTTCAAATGTGACACATAAATTAAGATATAGAAAATATATTTAATTAGTGAATATAATTCTCTAAATCAATCTACTAGCTAAATGTGTAACTTTAATTCCATTTCACAACCAGCATGGGTTGTGATGCAGTGGTGGGACTGCTTCACCCTTAACCAGAGGTCTCGAATTCTAGCCCTGGGAACGGAAAAAATCTTGTTGGGAGCACCACCCTTGAATGGACCCTGCAGTGCGCGATCCGAATTTAGTCGGAGCTCCACGGACTCCGGACACCGAGTGGGAACCCAAAAAAAAAAATCCATTTCACAATTAGCCCTTATTATGGATCATTAGATGTTGGGCCTTTGAGAGTCGATTTTGGCTAGCCCAATTGTGTGCTCCAAGATCATGGAAAACCCAAATGCATGAGATAATTGAGTTGGGCTTTAACCAACAATCAACCCGGCAAGAATTAACTTAAATAGTCGTCTATCTGATCGATTAAATAAGAAATAACGTAAATGTAAATGAAAGGTTCTTTTTCTCGAATCACTAATGGGGTGACATTCTAGAGTGATGGAGTAATTTTTTTTTAATTCGAGTATCTTACCTGACATACTTAACACAATAAAATTATAGAATATTTTGATATATTAATTATATACATATATTTTTAATTTTAAAAAATTTAAAAATCGTTCTTTAATTTCTTAAATTTCATGCATAATTAAACTTAAATACACCTAACAGGACAAATGGAATAGTTTACCATCGTTGCAAGTATGAGCATTTTTTTTTAATTCTATGTGTTTATTTATATATAAAACAAAATATATTTATATCTATACATATATACATATTATATTATAAATTCAGTGATACTGTGGAATTTTTGTATTTATTTATGGGTTCTGTTTATTTATTAAATAAATTTCTAGGAATAAACACAGAGGCAAGAGAGTATTCTCTAGAGCGATCTCGAATAGAAGTTATTTGTAAAGTATAAGGTATCATCGAACGATTTGGTACGTATAATGGATGGGACCATTTCTTCATTAATTAAAGTTCTTGAGTTCGAATCTTCGATATGAAAGTATTGCTTTCATTCGAATTGAACTCTACACAACACAAATTTCAAATTAATTAGACTACAATACAAGTTTGTCAAACAATATATCAAAATTTCTTTATTGATAATTCATGAATAAAATACTTAATTAATTGACCGCTACGCAACAAAAACAATAAAAAGTGAAAAAAATTCTTATGATGAGCGGTATAATATGAAAATCAAGAGTACAAAGTTCATTGCATGAGGATAAATAGCTTTTATATTTGAATTCAAATCACAATAAAAATATTTATATTTCAAAATTCTAATCATACCACATAAATTAAAACAGAGAGAATCCCGAGTAATTGGAGAGCAAAGTGTGTGGAGTGGGTTGTAAGTTGTTAAAACTTGTACGCCTCAAAGCGTAAGAAGAAGAAGTAGGACAAGTGATGAGGTGAGGTTTTATATTTGTAATGATTCTTTTGCATCAACTAAAAGATATGCAATTTTGGCTATTTTGCTACGCTCTTTCCGTTTTGTATTAGTTGTCTACGACAAAGTGATTCATTTTTCATTCTGTGTATGATTTTATTAATCTTTTAATTAGATGAATGACTTTTATAGTTGAACGTTTCGACATAAATTCAGATTGATTCTTAAAACTAAACACATCCCTCCTCACCCTTAATTAGCTCCACCAATCTGATTTCCAATACTTTCATAGTGTGACGTAACGATTTGATATCTTTATAGTTGTACAAAAGGATCATTATACTTCACTTTCATTTGTCTGACATTTTTGTCGTCCCAAGAATGATAGTATTAAACAATTTATTCAGTCATTCCATTTTCCCTATCTGTGCTATTCTAAAATTTATCGAATATCATTTGATCGGATCGCTCTCCTCCTATATATTCCATGAATCACACCCTTAAACTTCTTAACATGCATGTACACATCTACAATATCCAAAATCACAATGCCTATAAAAAATTTCCAAATTTCCTAGGTCAATTTTCTTGTCCCACTTTTCAATATTGAGGGTTTATGAAAGTATGATCATTTAGTCCAAATCTCAAATCTTTCTCTCTCCCACCTTAATTAGCCTACACAATATCTTATCTTCGTCTTTATCCTCAAACTCTACATATAAACGTTCAAAAGCTATTGTTTTTGCGAGCGTAACACCTAATCACATTAAACATGCCTCCAAACACCATCACCTCCACCCCCCTTGTGTCTCATTATCAAATATAGCAAATAACCCTTCTTTCTTTTTCCTGATTTTACTCTCTTGTCGTCATACATAAATATTTTATTTTATTTTAATTTCCTCATTTTTATTTAATTATATAAAAAGCTAAAGCCAGCAAGTAACACTTTCCCCTAGTGTGATGCTAACTTGGCATGTAGACAACAAAAATGATCATCCAAAAGTTACAACCATATTTATTTAAGATAAAGACAACACAAAAACAACACTAATTTTCTTTATAAATAATATATATATATTTGAACTTTTTCTAATAATACTCTTAAGAGATATTCTTTTTTTGCTCTTTGTTTAATTTCAATCTTTTAAGGTATGGAAAAATTGTCTTATGGTCTAAGTCATCTCTTCATGACAGTATTCCTCCATTGTTTCTCAGTATTCATGGTGATTCCAACCATAACTGATATTACTATGTCAGCCATTTGTCCTGGAAAAGATGAATGCTCCATTGCTATATATCTCACTGGAATTCAACAAGTGGTATTTTTTCTATCCCTTCTTATTTTTTTAATTTTGTGTAACAACCCATCTTAAGATGAGAAGTCCCGTATCGGCAAAAACACAAGAGACATGTTGGGTATATATAAGTAAACAAACTTTACCTACTGGTGTCGCGTTTTAAAGTCGTGAGGGCCTAGGTCCAAAGTGGACAATATTGCTGGTGGGTTGGGTCATTATAAATGATATTAGAGACACTGTTGTGTCAGCCTTGTCGATGTGGGTCAGAGTTCAACTGAGTTTAGGCAAATTCCGATAAGGCGGGGCAAAGCTGAGTGCTGAGTCTAGCCAAATCCATGCTAGGTATATAAGTATACTAGGTATATAAATAAATAGACCTTACCTACTAGTAACGCGTTTTAAAGTCATCTGCTGGGTATATAAGTAAATAGAACTTACCTACTAGTGACGTGTTTTACAGTCGTGAAGGCCTAGGCCCAAAACGGACAATATCACTGGCGGTCTGGGTCATTATAGATGGCATCAAAGTCACTTCTGTGTTAGACTTGTTGATGTGGACCAGAGTTCAATTGAGTTTAGACAAATCCCAGTAAGACGGGGCAAACCTGAGTGCTGAGTCTAGGCAAATCCATGTTAGGTATATAAGTATGTTGGGTATATAAGTAAATATACCTTACCTACTAGTGACACGTTTTGAAGTCATCTAGGTATATAAATAAACATACCTTATCTACTAGTGACGTGTTTTAAAGTCGTGAGGACCTAGACCCAAAGCGGACAATATCACCGGTGGGCTGGGTCGTTATAGATGGTATCAGAGTCACTCCTGTGTCAGACTTGTCGATGTGGACCAGAGTTCAATTGAATTTAGGCAAATCCCGGTAAGGCAAGGCAAACTTCAATGCTGAGTCTAGGCAAATCCATGCTGAGTATATAAGTAAACAGACCTTACCTACTAGTGACGCGTTTGAAAGCCTTGAGAGCCTAGATAAAAAATGAACAATATCACTTTAGCGAGCTAGGTCATTATATTTTGAATCGTGGCAGCAAGGGCTATGCACACACCGATACGTGTTTAATAAAATAACACTCATTCTGAATTTGCTGACTTTAAATCCTCTTCACGCTATTATTACTTGTAATTTTGCTTATGTCTTAAGTTTTTGTCTTTTTATTTATTATCTGGAATTCATAAGTCATTTTGTTACTATTTTTGATTTATTATTAGCATAATATTTGTTTCATATGAATTATGCTCATATAATAAAGTTGTATTTTCAGTTTAATTAATTAAAAGAAAAAAGTGAAGGACTTTTCTTAGTGTTTCAAGTGACATGTTTTCCACTAGCCTCCCAAATTTTCCTCAAATCTTATAATATATATAGAAAATTATGAATTCGTCACTTAACATATCTTCGAATCAAATTATTTTAATTTAACACGTTAATTCGTAATTAAATTTAATCGCGAATATTAACACACACTTCCAAGAAAGATGGAAAAGAATAATAAAAAATATAGTGCCTATATATTGAAACATATTTAACCAAAATAAATAAATGAAAATACTTGACTTCAATTGAGTTCGAGTTTTAAGAATTATTTTTTATAGATAAATATAAGCTCTATCATACTATAGAGAAAACGTTAATTTAAATAGTGATAATTGAGATGTATTTTGATAAATAATTCATGATAATTTATCTGTTCAAATAAAAAGAAAAAGTAAATACTTCATAATTTAAATAGAAAATTCTCCAAAATATAATACTTCAGCAATGTCTACCATTTTGTCATGTTTGATAATTAAATCATTTTTTCCTCTAATAATTTTTTGTTTTTATTTTGGTTACACATAGTTATATTCAATAATAATATTAAAAATCTTCACATGATAAATACAATATTTTTGTTGAAATTCATGAGTTATTAAATTTAATTTTATTTGTTTATTGTGCAGATAATAGGTTTGGGATCACTAATTATAATGCCTGTTTTGGGGAATTTATCTGACTCTTATGGAAGAAAAGTTATGCTCATGCTCCCTTTGACCCTTTCAATATTTCCTCTAGGTATCTACTACTATTCCTTCCATCTTCGCTGACCGTAAATTTTGAAGTTGAAATTTGAAAAAAATATTTTTTTTAAAGATAAATTTCACAATTTATGATCAAACGCTAGTATCTGCGCTTTTGAGTGTTTTGCTTGCTTGAGAAGGATAATAAAAAGAGAAAAGTATTAAAAACACCCCTAAACTTGGCACGGATAATTAGTTTCATCCTCGAACTATTGATAGTGTTAAAAACAACCCTCGACTTGACTAACTGAACTTAAATACACCCCTGATCTTGTAACAAGAGTGAAATACACCCCTAAATTCTTGCCATGTTAAGGAGTGTTTTTAACACTTGTGATAATTCGGGGGTATATTTTAGTTAAGTTAGTCAAGTAGAGAGATGTTTTTAAGATTGTCAATAGTACGTTCAAGGATAAAACTAATAACTTACGCGAAATTTAGGATTGTTTTTAATATTTTTCTCTCATAAAAAATTTGTGGCAATTAGTTGGGATAGTTTAGTCATGTTTGTATCTTTACTTTACGTCCAATGCTAGGAATTTTTGTAGTCTTATTTATATGTTACTAGAACTATGGAAGACAGAGAACTTCTAGTATCTACAAGTAGTTTGTATTATTGTTGAATTAAAATAAGAATTTTGTGACTTTATACCGAAACTATATAATATAATTTGTCAAAAGTTATAAAAAGTATACACTACTATAAAATGTATATTACTTGTACATGAGCTATACACTAAATATACATTATGATACACAAATATACATTGACTATACATACCTATACAACAAAAACTATTTTTTTGTAATTATTTTAAGTGAAGCATCCCTCAGTGTAATTATTCCTAAAATAAACCTATTTATACTAGCCAATGAAATCAAACAACAGCAATAATAAATCAATAATATATCCAATATAGTCCCATCAGTTGAATTTGGCGATGGTGACGTATATACAAACATTATCCCCTATAACAACAGCATACCCAGTGGAATCCCACAAGTGGGGTCTGAGGAGGGTAAAATGTACGCAGACCTTACCATTATCTCATAGAGATAGAGAAACTGTTTTCGGAAAACATTATCCCCTATCCAATAGAAAAACTGTTCTCGATAGATTTTCAACTTAAAAGAAAAATTAAATCTCAATTGTGAAACAACAAATTGATCATGTCTTTGACTCATTTTGTGTGGACAGTGATATTGGCATACAGCAGGACAAAATACTTCTTCTATGCTTACTATGTCCTAAAAAGTTTGGTTTCTATGGTTTGTGAAGGAAATGTCCACTGCCTTGCTCTTGCCTATGTGGTAAACAAAATATCATTTTTGTGATTTGACAATATATATATGAAAAAATAAGTTATCTATACTGACGATATATATAACTTAATCCAGGCTGACGTTGTTCCAGAGGGTCACCGCGCCTCAGTCTTTGGAATCCTATCAGGCATTGCCTCCTTTGCTTTTGTCTGTGGAAATCTCTCAACTCGCTTTCTCTCCACCGCGTCTACTTTTCAAGTATGTGACACTCTTTTTATTCTAATACGTCTTGAAAACGTCTAACACTATTTTAGTACGATTTAACTTATATTCACCAACACTATAATGAATTTTTTTTAACATCATTGCGATTTGACATGTTACAAAAGGTTAAATAGTTACTTTCTCAGTATATAGAAGTTAAACTCGTAATAATGTTTTATACAACTTTCAAGATTTCAAATTCATGTAATACAATTATTTATTTTTAATTTATGCTAATTAAATTAACAGGTTGCTTCAACAGTGGCTGTAATAGCTCTTGTATACACAAGAATGTTTCTCCCTGAGCCTTTGATAAAAGAACAAATTTCTGTTGTAGGAACAGAAACAATTTGTCTTTTGGAAAAAGCCCCAAAGAATAAATTTCAATTATTCAAGACACTTCCTTCTTTCAATGATGTCTTGTGTTTGTTAAAGAATAGGTTAGATTGTAAATTCACTCAAGTTATGTACTTACGATATGTTGCTCTGACTCTTCAAAAATATCGTTGCTCACAATATCAAATCTTTCGAAACTGTACTTCCTCCGTTTAAAAAAGAGTGATCGTTTTTCATTTTTAGTCTGTTTAAAAATGAATGACCTCTTTCTTTTTTGACAACATTTTAGTTTCATCTTTCCACGTGGCATGTTTAAGGCCAGAAGATTAAAGGGTATTTTGGTACATTTGACATGAGTTTGATTTTAGATGAGGGTCTTTCGGAAACAACCTCTCTATCTCTATGAGGTAGTGGTAAGGTCTGTATACATTTTACCCTCCTTAGACCCCACTTGTGGAATTTCACTAGATATGTTGTTGTTGTTTGACACGAATTTGATTTAGAGCCACAAAATTAAAAAGTATTCTTAAATTTCGTGTCAAGTTAAATCAGATCATTTCAAAATGGAGGAAGTACTACTTTTGAAAGACCTAACATATATCTGATCGTAATTTTTGAAGAATTTAAGCAACATAGCGTGTATGTTTGATTTTTATTTAACTTTTTTTTGTTTGGTTTTCCTATTAATGATGGTGGTTGTAAAACCTTGCAGTTCAATATTTTTACATGCAGCTATTGTTTCTTTCTTTGTATATGTTGCACATGCTGGACTTGACTCTTCACTTCTTGTAAGTTTCACTACTTCCCATTAATGTGGAATCCTTATTGTTTACCGAGGCGGATTCAGACTTTAAACTTTACGAGTTCATACTAAAACTTCAAGTTAATATATAATACATAACTAAGTTCACACGTGACCAGGAGGTCATAGGTTCAGCCTTGGAAACAACCTCTGACAGAAATGCAAGGTAAGACTGCGCACAATAAACCCTTATGGTCGGGCCCTTCTGGGACCCATACGCATAGCGGGAGTACACCGGGCTTGCCTTTTATAACTAAGTTCACAGTTAAATATTTATAGATATTTTGTAAGTTCTAGTCTAAATACGCCTCTAATTGTCTAGTCACTAGGATTACTTTTCCTAGTCGGTATACATAGATTATACACAATTCCGTGCATAGTATACATTGATTATACATATATTATACATCAGAAAGTGTGCATTTTTATTCTAAGACAAATTGATTTTCTTGAATTTGTAAGCAGTATTTCTTGAAGGCTCAGTTTCACTTCAACAAAGATCAATTTGCTGATTTGTTGATAATTTCTGGGATTGCATCATCCATATCACAGGTTTTTTTAATTACATTTTTTGTTTTATATGTTCATATTATTTTTTCATTTTGCTTCTCAATAAACATTTTTTATCCACAATGTTTTAATATGCAGTTTTTTTACGTACAGTCACTCAAAAATACTTTAATTATGCTCCATAGCTATAGTTTGGGTAACTACATTTCGTAACTATAGTTATAGCAGTGGCTGTATAATTCGCGCAGTATTTGTATACGTTTGTATAATTTGCTATATAATTCGCAGTTTTTGTATAGCGTCTGTATATTTCTCTATACAATTCTTGCACAATGTTTGTATAATTTGCTATACAATTCACAGTGTTTGTATATTTCGCTATACAATTTGATTTGCACATAGCTTTTATATAATCGCGCACAACGTTTGTATAAATCGCGCAAATTATTCTACAGCTAGATGTTTGTCGCGAACCGTAATTAATTCAAACTATAGCTGTGTTAGCTAATTAACTAGTATATGTTTGCTTATCCGCGTAATTTTTTCTTTTAATATTTTTTTTCAGATTCTTCTTATGCCCATATTAGTTCCTGCTCTTGGAGAGGAGAAATTGCTATCTGTTGGGCTCTTTTTCAGTTGTGTTCATGTACAGTACTAACTCTACCCTTGACTATATTTTCGAGGGATCTTCACACAAATTGTCAGACAGATTTACTGTTTACTTTTTCGAGGTGATACACATAGATTATACATTATGATACACATAATATACATGAATTATGTATCGTATATTATACATCTGGCCGCTGTTTTTAGTTTAATTCAAAGCATCCAAGATTTTATTTAAATGATGTTGACTCAAATTCAATCATGCAGGTGTTACTTTACAGCATTGCTTGGTCTTCATGGGTAATTTCTTCCATCCTTACTAGTCTATTTCATATATTTTAGCCCTTTTTCTGATCTATTACTCCCTCCGTGTTAGTTTACATGAACGTTTTTTAGTACTCAAGAAAGACTTTTGGAACTGGTAGTATTTAAACATGTCATGATGTTTGTGTAGCTGTAAAATCATGTCGTTAAGGGTAAAATGAGAAGTTTAAAGTTCAATTGTTATTACGAAATATAGTCATTCTTTCTCAAAACGGACATAAGAAGGGAACAACGTCATGTAAAATAGAGAGGAGGGACGTAGCTTTTATGTTCTTCTTCGAGATATGGCTGATTATCTACTTTACCAAATACTCTGCAGGTCCCTTATGCTAGCGCTTTGATCTCCGTTATGTCTATTGTCGTGATGCCATGTGTAAGTCTCGTATATATAATCGTTTGTTTCTCGATAGCTTAAAGTTAAAAATGGCTAAATGTTGAACTTGATTGCAGTTGAAGAGCATGGCATCCAAGCAAGTTGGACCAAATGAGCAGGTTTGTTATCAAGAATTGTTCTCATATTTTCCCTTTACATCACATTAACATCTGTTATTATCTAATGTCTCTTGTATTCCGCTATTTCTTTTTCAATCTGCTTTGATATGCTTGGACTTTATATGAGGATTTTTATAGCGGAAACAACCTCTCTACCTCCCAAGGTAGGGTGAAGGTCTGCGTCCGCTCTACTCTCCTCGACCCTGCTTGTCAGATTTCACTGGATATAGTGTTGTTTCTGAAGAGCTATAACATGTTTTCATTGTCTCAAAATCTGTTTTATTTCCTGTTTCCCAAGGTAGAGTTAAGGTCTGCGTCCGCTCTACTCTCCTCGACCCTACTTGTCAGATTTCACTGAATATGGTGTTGTTGTTGGAGAGCTATAACATGTATTCATTGTCTCAAAATCTGTTTTATTTCCTGTTTTACTTTCAGGGAAAGGTTCAAGGATGCATCACAGGCATATGTTCCTTCGCGAGCGTAGTTTCCCCATTAATTTTCAGTCCTTTAACAGGTAGCTAAACCAGAATTTCTGTTTCTTCCCTCATGGTCGCGATATACGAGTGAATTTAATCTGATTATAAGGTGTGCCATTTTTTTTCCAGCTTTATTTCTATCAGAACATGCACCTTTCCATTTCCCAGGATTCGGACTAGCCTGTGCTGCATTCGCTATAGTAAGTATTTGGTTATTTTTATCTGTAGAGAACGGAAAATACACGTATAAAATTGATTAAAAAAGAACGCGTTACATGAAACTCTGTGAAAAATCAGGCTGACATTAGTAGAATTGCATTGCTGAAGTGTCATTTCGAGCTCCATTTCTCATTTCCTGTGTTCATACAGTATCGCGATCATGTTGAATGAACATTCGCGTATTGGATACTAATGAAATGTTGATCATGATAAACATCAAATTTAACATTATTGTCAATGCTTTATACAGATGGTTGCCTTCATTGAGAGCTTCATGATAACTTCAGCTCGTCCTGTAATCGATTACAGCTTCAGCAATTCAGTATCAGCAGAGCCTTAGTCTTGCAAACGGAACGAATGGCTCTAAAGGTGTACTAAAGGCAGCCTGGAATTCGACATGGAGTACGTTTATGTAGTCAATATTGTTAAACTTGGCTCGCGTCTTACAGAAAAAAGAATATTCGGATTACTGAAGCTTCAACGAAAAGATGTTTAGTTTTGTTTGTAATGTGAATATATAGAAGTGTAATCGCTCAGAAGAAATTAAGTGAGCGTTTGACCATGTTTCATTGTGAAATTTCGAAAAAAATAGTTTTTGTTTAGAAGTGTTTCTAAAATATGTACATATGTATGACAATGACATGTACTAGGAAGTGTTTCTTTCTTTTTTTTTCCTTCCCCTATTAGAAGTGAATCCAAATACAAAATTTCCTTTATTTTGAAATTACAATAAGTCAAAATTCACAAGTTATATAGTAATAACCTTTTAAACGCGACAAAATATGTTTTACAATCTGATTCATTATTTCAACTTCAAACTTGGAAGAGAATTTAAAATTTTAAAAACAAGTTTGACTACCCCATCAGAAGGATCAATAGTGTTTTCACGTATACTCCAACGTGATTCAGATCATCAACCTATTGATTGATGATGAAAGTGCTCAACCACTAGAACGATAAATTAAATATTTTTTTTGAAACAAAAGGAATATAATATTGTTTGTGACATAAGAACAAGAGGGGAAAAAGGGCTAATGGGGAACAAGTACTAAAAAATGT
The DNA here is from genome assembly GCA_038996855.1 of Solanum aculeatissimum. Taxonomy (NCBI): domain Eukaryota; kingdom Viridiplantae; phylum Streptophyta; class Magnoliopsida; order Solanales; family Solanaceae; genus Solanum; species Solanum aculeatissimum. The sequence continues at coordinate 13,506 of JBCEWC010010909.1, forward strand.
AATAGCCACTAACTTTGGAGAAAAAGAGAAGCAAAAAGTAGTGTGACGAAAGCAAAAAAAAAAGAAGAATAATTTTTTTCAACTTTCTAGATGAATGATATCCACATGGTCCCCTCCCCACCCACATCCAAGACTTGGTAACGTAGACGGATTCAGAATTTAAACTTTGATTTGTTGATATCAACATCGAAAATATTGAGTTTGAATGATCTAGCAACCACGTGTGTTAGCGGTTTTTTGTTAGATTATAATAGTCACACTAGGTTCAACTGTCATATGTTACATGATATCAAAGTCAGATTCATCCCTCTTGACTAGAAGGGTTGCTTAAATCATAAATTACAACAAAAACTTCGGAGAGCTTCTAGGAAGGAGTACAAAGAAAAAGAGCATATCCTTATTTCAGCTCGTGACACACGCTCCCGGAAACAACCTCTCTATCTCTATGAGGTAGTGGTAAGGTCTGCGTACATTTTTACTCTTCCCAGACTCCACTTGTGAGATTTTACTGGATATGTTGTTGGCTCGTGACACACGCTCCAATTCAGATCTCAACATAAATGGGATGTTAGAATGTTCCACACTAATTTGGGTTGATTGAATCATATATATATATATATAATGAGTAATCCCACAACAACTGACTATTTCTTACTTCCATTAATATCAGTACTATTTTTTCAACCAATAGTGTACAATGCAGTGATTCAAGCAATGAGGTAAGCAATCCAATTAATTATTGACTGAATCAAAATGCACCATAAAATTCTTAATTATACTCCAATATTTTAAAAAAAAGAAAGATTATCATTTTTAAAAAAATAAAATGTTCTTGATGGTGTCATCATAGAATCTCTTGAGTGGAAAATGAGACAACAGACAAGTTTGTAATCTTATTGGACAAGAGGAAACAAGGTTGTGGTTGTAACTATCAAGCCCCCTATAATATTCCATTTTTAAAGTCCAATAAAGTTTATAATTATTAAACAAAACTTAATTAAGAATTAAAAAAATTAAGACAATTTGGGTGATATAAGTAAAGATTATAAACATTATTTAATTTGGATCCACGTCCTTTGATAGATCCAACTATATCATCAACAGAAACAAATTCAAGATTTAAACTTTATGAGTTTGGTTCGATAGGTTTTAATACATATACAAAATCTAAATGAAAGTTAATGAGTTCGAAGGAACCATAACTAATGACGTAGCGTGTGGTATGGGACTAGAGAGGCTTTTTTTCGATAGATTCTCAACTCAAAAGACATATTTTCGAAGCAGAATCACAAGATACAAAGCAAATGAAACAACAGAATAAGAAATTACGCGACTTCTACTTGCTTTTTTGTTTGATTTCTTTTATATTTTCTGTTGATGATGTAAGCAGCTTCCATAAAGAACATATGTACATAGTAGTAGTTCTTCAACTACTACAATTTAATTGTATTTTTTACTAGTTTTCTGTTGACCTTCCTTTTTTTTCTTGTGTTAGTTAATTAGAATCTGAATTAGAGGGTATATTCACATTCATTTTTTTGTAATATTTCCATAATTTGATTCTGTTTTTGGATGATGGAAGATGCTGTGAGTTGCAGTAGCAGAGGACTATTGGAGTTGTCTCAGAATCGTACGCGAAAGAGAAGAGAGAAAGTTGAAGTCTTTCAAGAAGTTATTCGAAGATTAAGGGAGTCGAATGATGAAGAAGTGAATCAACCTGGATTTGAGGATGAGTTATGGGCTCATTTCACGAAGCTTCCACTTCGGTAATCTTGATTTTTTCAAGTTTTATGCTAACGTTTGACCATAGATTTTGTGTTAAATTTAAAAAATTTATCTTTAGACGAGCTCAGACAAGACATGTCTAGTAGTCTTGTTGTCTGTCCATATTAGTAGTTTATTGTCCTTTGATTTTTGTTACTATCTGTTGTTTCTTGTACCTTGATTCTCGTATTGTTTTGTTGTAGTTTCCATTCTGTTACTATCTGCTATTTTTGTTATTATCAGTTGTTTCTTGTACTTTCGTTGTTTTTTTGGGGGACTGTTTGTCTTTGAGATGACGGTCTATTGAAAACAATTTATGTACAGTCTACCCTCTTCAGACCTTTTAAAGTCTCAAATTTCAAGTCTCGACTTCAAAATCTATGGCCAAAATGAGAGCTAAGCTATAAGTTTATTTTACCGTTGCCAAAAATTTGTTAATGGTGGGTAATTTAACTGGTTATTACTCTATTTTATGAGTTATCATAAGTTCACAGATGACTAATATAGGTATGCACTGGATGTTAATATTGAGAGGGCACAAGATGTTGTTATGCACAAGAACTTGCTGCAAATGGCACATTATCAGAATCCCGCACCAGCAGTTGAAGTCCGCCTAGTGCAGGTAGTAATCTTCAACTTTCGTGCTTCATTCTTTACCATGATCATCAAGTTATGCCTGTATACATTTCTGATGAGTTAATAGTATGAACTCAATCATGGACATGGTAATATTTGATGAAATTGCCACTAATTGAATGAAAATTATCAAACATTTCTAGCTTTAGGTGATTTGTTATCAGTCGTGAAGAAGTCTTTGCTCTAACTCGAGAATATCCTGGATGAAAATGGTGTCATCCCCAAAGTAACACGTGATATAGTCGATTCCTAAGAGGAGTACTGTGTAAAAATATTGATTTTTATCTGGATCAAGACTTTAATTTCTTTCTCAATCAGTTATATCTCTATTGAGTTCAATATAATTTATTTAGTTAGATGTATGTATTCTATGTTTATTGTGAAAACCTTGATGGAGGGGAGGTCAAGCAAGACTGTTAGGCTTGTAGGCCAACGAGTTTATAAAGATGAGGAGCACATGACAAGTAAGGCGAATACCTCATCAGAATGGGAAAGGAAAATGAAGAGCATATAAGGCATATTACAATTTCACATGGTACGCACTTTTTGGGCTCGATATGGCATAGCCACAAAAGTGAACAATACAAGCCAAGGACTTGGACTGCGACATTTATAGTTTCTCTTTACTATCTTTGAAGTTCTCTTTATTTGTTTGTATTTCCACTGTCCAGATTCATCGAATATCTGATGTAAATCTCGGGGATTCAGTTCATTCCACTTTCTCGAAAAGGGGAGATGCACAAGGTGTTGATCACCATGGCAGGTAGAGGCATGATGATACAAATTTATCCAAACTCTCTTTCCTATGAACAATATAGTGATGAAATCTTCAACCTTCCGTTTTCTTTTTTCAAATTTACAGCATGCATCCTCCACCTGCCTTTGGTTTGTCACCTAGTACAGAGCTCGCGTTAGGAACCAATAAATTATATGTTCAAGATGGAAATAGTGCTGTGTGGGGAAATTCACTGTTATTTAGGTAATATTCTGATAGATTTCTCCTGATTTAGCATTCACTTTATCCTTTTCCTTCAACGTCGTGTATAATGTGTTTTTCATTCTTTCAACATTTTGCAAGTTTATGTTGCTATTATAATCAGGATGAATTTATTTTATCTCTTTTACTTTGTGTTGCAGGCCTTTGTATGAAATAACAATTTCAACGCTTGACAAGCCCAAGCTCCTCTTTCGGGTAACGTTATTGTTGGGAAAAAAAACGACAATTTTTCCCTTCCCCCAGGTTTAGATTCAAGTAGAAAAATAACAGAGATATTTAAAGAGAATAACG
>JBCEWC010010910.1:0-17192 GCA_038996855.1 Solanum aculeatissimum
CCTATACCTTCATAATTCCACCCATGCCTTCACATGGGCAAATTATTCTACAACAAAGAGAAATTATTCTACAACACAATGAATTATATATATCTGAATTGGTCATATATTATTTAAATAAAAGGGATATCATTATCATATACTACTCATGAGCCAATTAGGAAATTGTAACATATTAATGGTCAATAATTGTAATCATTAAAAAGGTTTGTGACTTTTCCTTTAATTTCCTACTGAAAGACTACCTGTATTTTTTTACGTGGAACATCATTACTATGGTGTTATTATAAAAATCATTTTGTAAGAAATGGAAATGATGAAGAAAGTTCCTTACTTGACGAAACATATTCATCCAAAATCTGCATACACATTTAATTAATCAATCAAGAATATATTAATAGGTTTTCATAATTAGATAACTTGTGACGTATTTGAGTCAACGGACTATAGGAACTTGCCATGACAGATATTACTTCAATCACAAGTAACTTGCCATGACAAAGACATCTATTTGTCTAGTAATTTTCCAAGTAATTATGTGTTGGACTTAATGAGTTTTGATGATAGACAGGGTACATTAGATAAAAAAAAATGGATTGAACATTCATAATCGAAGCATAAAGTAAGTGAATGAATCATGTTTTTCCATTCAGGAGTTTTGTCCTTTAATTTCATCAATCTACACAACTTCACATCGAGAAAATGACAAAAAATTGTCTCGTAATTAGGTGTGAGGATAGATTCAAAATAATTTTTTAAATATGGAGTTGACAATTTCCGGTCCTTTCTATTTATTACAAATTAATAAAAATATTTCTGTGCATTTAGCAATTCTTTAATATTGCTAAAGGTTAACAGTTTTGTCTCTACTGAAACATTTATGAACTCTTATCAATTAAATTTGACAGCAACTATAAAAAAAATTATTTTTTCTGTTTTAATTTATGTGATATATTTTTAATAGACACAAAATTAAGAAATTTGAACACTTTGCAATGTTTCAATATTGCCCGTAAAGAAGAATATATCATAATTCATATACAAGCTTCATATTTATGAACTTTATTCCTTAAATTTGATGGAAATTATGAAACGAAACTATTTTTTCTGCCTTAATTTATATGATGCAATTTAACAAGATACAAAATTTAAAAAATATGTGAACAGTTAATTTTACAATATTTTAAAATTATCCTTAAAAAGAGTATATCTTATACAAGCATCATATTTATTGTCACCATTAACCAAATATCATTTCCATTAATGGCTGCATTTGGGTCATGGGAATGTATAACTTAAAGAATTGGAAGAAGGTAGAATGAATACTTGTATGCACATCTAATTTTCATAGTTAAGAAGTAGACACTTGATGATTTGTTCATAAAACTAATAGATACTTTTTACCATAAGTGTATATCCGGCTCCAAAAAAATTATTAGTCCTTCCTAGGAGAATTGGAGAAGTATAGTTATAACAGGGCGAAGAAATATAGCTTCGTGGTCCTGTAGTTTTACTCAACCTTCTTGCTGTCAGCTTCATTATACTCTTTTCGAGTTTTTGGGACGAGTCTCGTGATTTCTCCTTCTTTCACTTTATTCATAGGAACATATGATCCATCAAGAGCAATGTCTCACAGTTCACTGTCTTCAGTCATGATAAAATCATACATTCTTGTTGTCACGCCCCGGGAGGGTACCCTTGGTGTGACCGACACTTGAAGAATCATTGTTGATTCCCCAAGAGAACCACCTGGCCTCATCATCACATCAATACTCAACAGCGAAAGAATACGCAAAATGAAGGGTTGTAGTTAAATAAATATAACCAATCTAAAATAATTGAGACTAGTAGGAAAGAAACTAGTCGAATAACGTCCACATCAACAATCTCAATCTAGTCTATGAAGCTTCTATCTAATCCATATAGAAGGTACCATGACAAGCCATGACTACCCCAATCAAAGAAAATAGTCAATACTGAATAAGAAAGTAAAAAGGCCTCCTCCAGAAAACAAGGAGGGCTCACCAACTCTGAGAATGCACTGAACTGGACCTCAACGATGCGCGGGTTGAAGTCCTCTGTTGTCTGTATCTGCATCATAAAATAATGCAGGTCCAAATGGATATCAGTACATAGAATATACTGGTATGTAAAATAGCTCAAGGAAAATAAAGCCCAACTCACTCACTCAACTCATGACTCAACTCAAACGGTCAGTTAGACTCACTCAATTAGACTCATCATGGTTTACAAGCAAAATGAATACAATATGCTTCTCATGCTCATTTATAATTAATTTACTCAACTCAGACATTCAAGCTCAAATCTCAACTCAGTCCAGGTATAAAACCTCATAACTCATGAAAGGTTCATGACAGCAAGTATAAAATTTATATCTCAATTCCATATCAATGATTGTGCAATGCAACAATTATCTCATACATCATCAATAAAAATTCATAATAAATACAAAAAATTTGATATTTAGAGGGTAGAATTTTCAAAATTCAATTCATATTCTCAATCTCGACTTGAACAAATGAAGGGGCGTGTGAACAAACATAGTTCAACACTTTAGGAAGCTTTACATACTTAAAAATTGGAGAAACAATCAAACGTCAGTCGTTCCTCACGTTTGAATTCACAACCCTTACTTTCTTCTCTTCTCTGATGCTCTCAAGGAATCCTTAAGCGTGAAAGAATGGTAAAGATAGCTAGGATTTTATTTTTAGGACTTAAATTAAATCCAAAATGTCCAATAACTTAATTAAAAGGGGATAGAAAAGGACTGAAATACCCTTATTAAAAACTGTCAAGGGACCCACACGAAACTCCGCCTACGGGTCGTGGATCATTTTACGGGCCATAGGAGACCTCTCGTAGGTAAAGGGTCCAAAAAGTTGAGCTATTAGAATTTGTCACGAGACCCTTCTACAGGTCGTAATAGATGGTACGAGTCGTAGACCCTTTAATGGCTCAAAGTTCACTTTTCAGGAGTCCAATCTATGAAATACACTTACCGGTTGTGGAATCTCATATGGGCCATATACCCTCTCGTACTTTGGGTCCTCAAATTTAGAAAAAATTGTCAAGTGTCAAAGGGACCTATGAGTCCCCATCTACAGGTAGCAGATGACCCTCGTGATTTTCTCCTAGTGACTTTTCTCAGTTTTCCCTAAGGTATATCTCAGATTAGACAAGATGAATTTGGGGGTGTTACACTTGTCTTCCACCATTCATAGAATTGACCATTGAAGCGAGGAGGTCGGGTTGTTGATTGTCCTTCTTCTAGATTTGTAAGAGTAGTCATTGTTACAGGATCTCCTCTAGGTGTTACCTTTTTAGAGAGTTCTTACTCTGATACCAATTGATGGTCTGCATACGTCCACTACAATAAAAGATCAGGTCTTTTATCCAGTAACTAAGTAAGAACAATGAATAAATGACACAAGTATTTTACGTGAAAAATCTCCTTGCTGAAGGGAGTAAAAATCATGACACGTCCGGCAGGATTTCAACAAGGTTCCATTAACTTCAAGGAGCAACAACGATTACAAATTCTCGCAATCTCAAGAATTAACCTCTTAATCCCTTTTCCTCTTATGATGATAATGAAAATCCTCAGCTACTAAGTAACAATTTTGTTGTCCACTAAATTAATACCCTCAGATCAGTCCAAACTTCAAGACCCAATCCAAGCTAACTCTAGCTATGGATTGAACAAGAGAAAATCTGAAAAGAACCTCAAAATGAACACCAAGTTCCTTTATAGATAAGAACTTGGTTTACATGAAAATGAGTAGAGAAATAAACTAAAAATCAACAAGATAAACTGATGAAAAACTCGACCATTATTGTTGTCCTTCAGTTGTATTTCTTGAAAGTATATTTGGAGCCCTTAATTGTGAGATAGTTGATTTGCAAAAGGTTGGACTTTTCAATATTGATGGGACATAATACAGGATAACCACCTTTGTTTTGAGAAATTCTATTAGCCAGGAGACCTGTCACACTGCAAAAATACGAGCACTCACCAAAGTAGTTATTGATAGTGTACTATGTCCAACTGTCACTTTCAGATACATGTAACTAATTCTATCATAGGGTCAGATTTCATTCCAAAATTTATCAAATCATCAAAACTACACTTTAACAATTAACCATTCTAATTCTTTAATATTACTAAAGGTTAACAGTTTGTCTCTACTAAAATATTTATGAACTTTATCGGTTAAATTTGACAACAACTATGAAAATAAACTATTTTCTCTATCTTAATTTATGCGATATATTTTGAATAGACACGAAATTAAAAAAATTGAACACTTTGCAATGTTTCAACATCATCCTTAAGAAGAGTACATCATCTACAAGCTTTACATTTATGAACTTTACGTTGAATTTGAAGGCAACTATGAGTACGAACTATTTTTTTTTGTCTTAATTTATATAATGTAATTTAAATAGACACAAAATTTTAAAAATATATGAACAGTTTGCAATATTTTAAAATTACCCTTAAGAAGAGTATATCTTACACAAGCTTCATATTTATTGTCACCATTAACCAAATATCATTTCCATTAGTGGCTACATTTGGCTCATGGGAATGTATAAATTAAAGAATCGGGAGGAGGTAGAATGAATACTGGTATGAATATCTGATTTCCATAGTTAAGAAATTGGGCAATAGATGATCTGTTCATAAAATTAATAGATACTCTTTAGCACAAGTGTATAGTTGAATCCAAAAATATTATTAGTAATTCCTTTTCAAGGAGAACTGGATAAGTATAGATATATTACAAATCTTAGGGACAAAAATAGACCATTCTATATATTAATTCAATTTTCTCAGATTCAGGTAAGAGGATGAAGATTGCTTGAATAACAGAATGGCAGTTTGAAACATCTCTCACTTTTTATATTTATCTTCAACACAAATTTTAAAGAACCAAGTTCTTGTAGGATTTACAACAGTAACAAGTAATAGAAACGACACAGGAATTTATTGTGAAAAAACTTCTTATTTAAAGGGGAAACAATCGTGACCTATAATGTGTAGGATTTCAACAACTTTTCAGTCAACCTCAATGAGTAGTTTCGTATTACAACTCAATAAATTAAGGGACTAACTATACTCTAATGATTAACTATAATTGTTATCTCTACTGTTCAAGAAGTCAAATTCATTTTTTGTTACTGAAGGAATAAATTGAATTGGGTCACCCATATGAGTTAATCTAAATCTATATTAATATATAATTTTTATATTTATTTATTTATTAATAAAAGAGAAGAGACACAACTATTTGAAAAGTTGTGTTCCTTTAGAATTATATATAAAAGGTTTCTGTTGAAAAGAAACAATATGTCTTTCACTCTAACAGAATCAGAAAAAAGAAAGGGTACTTTAATTTCTTCTTCTGTTGCTTCTTCCTTCTTCAATTCTACAAAGATTCCATTGAAGATCTTGTGTATATTTCTTCTTTGAAACGCATTGGGACACTTCTGTAACAAGGTATGATTCATAGACTGTGGCTTTATATGGTGTAGTTCATTTTTTATGTGATTACACTTTCTGACTATTGAAACAAATTCAATGATCCTATAAACTATATATTTGATAATTAGATTCTTCATTGGTATTAGAGCATAGAATTATATTTGTTATCTAGTCTAGATGAATGTTGGAAAAAAGTTCCTATTTGCTGCAATTTTTTCTGGCTTCGTTTGGGTTGTAATTTTCAACAAAAATTGAGGAACCCTTATTGTACAAACTTGCCGGTCTACTGCACTTTTTTTTAAATATTAAAATAAAGTGCAAAGATATGTAAGGTGTTTGGATCGTATTGAACTCGTGTCAAGGTTATATTAAAATACATCATATTTCTAGTGTGCTATTGAAAAGTACTATCTCTTCATAATTTAGTAGAATGTTATTGAAAAAAAATGTGTGATTTTTTTTAAAGCCATCACATCTTGTCATGTTATTACAAGCTAAGTAACATGTTTTTTTAATTAATATTTGATACTTTTATTACTTTGCTTTTGAGGGGGACATGTGTTGGCCCTCCGTCCCATCTATGACTTAGATGTATTATTGGATAATGTGTTATGTTAGTATGACTCCATAGATGCATATATATGTATCTATGGAGACTTTCCTTTAGTCCCTATCTCTTATGTGTTGTTGCTTGTGATGAAATTATTAAGATAATGAAATTTCTTAGTCCCTACTTCCCATGAAGTGCGTCTCATATTCCCTTTTTCTTAGATTTACTTGATGTGATTGAATAGTGGAAATTTCTTATCCCTTGTTCCCATAGAGTGCGTCCTAAGACCCAAATTAGTACTAATTATTGATGATTAATCCATAATTTTTAATCAAGGATGTGCTTATGTATGCTATGAGGTTTGTTTGGGGTACGTATACCCTCGGGTTTTTCATTCGTCATGTCGCACCTGCTTGCATTGTGACAGTTTACCAAATATATTTGTTGGGTAATAACAAGTTCTATAGCCAAACACTATTTTTTTAAAATAAAATAAATGTATTTGAAAATATTTATGGCTAAATAGCACCAATATTTTGTAAATGATTCAAAACAAATACTCCCTTCAATTAAAAAAGAATTATTTGATTTGATTTGGTACGAAATTTAAGAAATCAATCTTATGGTTCTAAATTAAAGTGTGTTAAGTGTACCAAAATGCGCTTTAATTTGTGATCTTAAACATGCCACGTCGAAATAGGGGTGTGCATCGGTCGTTTCAGTTTGATTTTATATATTATCGGTTTAGTTAATCGATTTTTAATTTTTAAATATACTAAACTAATAACAAAAATAATAAGATATTTTTTATCAATTTTTCATTTATCGATTTTTGGTCCTTAATGATTCGATTTCGATTTACCCAATAAGAAAATGCTTATAAATAAATATGTCTTCACTAACAATTTAATGCGATACAATGAGACAATGCGATACAGTAAAACAAGCAAATCAATTGTCATTGACAGAATGCTTTTGAAAATATTTGTTGAGCACCTAATTTACTTTCTTATACATTGAAAACCAAACAAATACATGACTTACAAGTATTGATATATGTCAAGTGATGTTAAATTATTAATATCTAATATTTATGAAGGAATAAATTAGTAAATAACAATAATCTTAATGAGTTATCAGTTTACCCAATAATTTAAAACCCAAAATCAAAATCAAACTAATAACCTAATATTATTTTTTTTTGTAAAACTATCAAAAAATCGTTAATTTGATAACTCAATAAAAATAAATCAATATCGGTCAATTCAATTTTTGCACACCCCTACGTGAAAAGTTGAAATTAATTTTTTATCAAAAAATTGAATCATTATTTTTTAAATAGATTAAAAAGAAAAGAATGAAGAAAGTAAGAATAATAAATAAACATTAATAAATGTAAAATATTTTGTAAAGTAAAATAGATAAATTTAAAACCTTTTGTCCAATCCTATTGAAGTTGATCGTTGGGTACGATAGGACCTATGTTTGCCATTGGAAAACCATCAAATTCTAACAAGTAAAAGGTAAAAAGTGGTCAACTGACCACTCTTCCATCTCCAAACCATTTTTTTACTGCTTTTTTAAAAATCCAAAGCCCTTTAAAACTGACTTTATTGTTGCATGATTTATAGCTCGAGCACATTCTTACTGATTCAACTTTATTCAACGTCAAAATTTTCAAGTTTTTAACTAACTTCTATGGATAAAAATGGCTAAAATGATCTCTTTTTCTCGTGCAAAAAAAGTCACTGCTCCCTAAAGATTCCTCTGAAAATATAATTCATTCGTTCCATTTTAGATGACATCATTTAACTTGATATAATATTTAAGAAAAATAAGACTTATAAAATTTATAATTTAAAATAATCCATAAATATTTCTGTCAAAAAAAATAATATTCCTTTTTTAGAAAAATTAAAAAGAAAAAAATTCACGTAAAATGGAATAAAGGGAGTAAATAAAGAAGGGAAAATGGACAAGTGCAATGAAGAGACAAATCTCCTAAAAAAAGAAATTATAAAAAAACAAATCACATTAAGAAAAAGACACTGCTAATTTATGAAACTTCCTCCTTTTTCTATCTGTTTTACATCGTTGATTTATACACTATCTAATGTTGCTTATCAATTACAAAAAAGAGTTGAAGAAAAAAAGAAAATTACAGAAGGTAGCAGCTACAGGTAACATATGGTAAAGACACTTGACATTTCATTTTTGTACCTAAAAAGTTGTTGCTATTAGTCATATAATTACTAATATAAAGTCTATATGCTAAAGCATATAATAAAAGGTTACAACAAAAGAGCTTCTCCTTTTCCTTGTACTATAATATGAGCATCTTGAAATTACACATATTTCACTTTCTCTTGACCTCAAGTCTTGATTACTCTTCTGCCTTCTGCATCATCATCTTCTATACAACTTATGGCTAATTTTCCTTTTTTCTTTAACCTATGGGTTTAGCCTCAACTACAAGAGCTGAAAATACATTTTACACACAACTGTCACACATCATTATATTCTTTATGCATATTTGTATAATAGTGGTAAGTAGTGTATGTGTTTTGCTCGCTGATGCTGGCTTGCTTCTTCACAGTAGTATCTTTTTTGTTTTGGCGTTGGTTACATTCGTCATCTTTCTTTGTTTCCTTCCTGTGGAAACAATAACACACAAGAAAAGACCCCCCAAAAAAAAAAAAACAAGCAATATCAATAAAAGAACCACGTACTAAGATGTTGGTGTCTAATAGAAAGATGTATTATTTAATGAGCCAAGAAAATGTGACGAGTTACCTAAACTAAGGAAGCTAAACTACGTAATATAACAAGTTGTCCAGGCCTACATTCCAATGGTGTCATGTCCGGAAGGGAACCTGCATTAAACGCCATTATTGCAATTCGATTAGAATAATCATACATATAACAAAATATGGAAAATGATCAAATAAAAAATACCCCCATACGACAAGAAATATCGTTATTATTGTTTGGATTCGTCGTACCCCTGACATTAGCGATCCAAATGGACCTTTTTTGTTGAATTATTCAGACACATGAAATTCACACGATCTACTTTTGGAGTTCCATTGATATAGAGGGATAAATTTGAACATTTTCTTCATTAATAACTAATAAGAGGAGTCGAGGGGTGAAATGCACCCAAGCACTTGGAAGTAACATGATTTGAAAGGAGTCATCTCTAGTGTACTATTAGCAAATGGTGATGCATTTAATCCAGCATCTCCTGCAGCATCATTAGAGAAAGTTGTGATAAAGTCTCCAACTGCTTTAGGTGATCCATGCAAATGGACTATCTCGGAGATTATGCTCCAAGCTGCTACATTTAAGTCATTAATTTGTTATCAAATTTTACTTGAATTAAGAACCAGAAAACACAAAAATGCAGTAGTTACTCAAACTGAGAAATTACCAAATGCATCAAGAAACACTTTGGTTTATCAGATATTTTTCATTAACAAAGACATGTATCCAAAAGTAACACAAAATACTAGCTTTGGCAAATTTAAAAAGAATTTAAATATTTTACACAATTACATAAATTTATATAATTAAAATTTTTAAAAATATATTAAAACTAGAATCCTAATTGTACTCTAACTAAGTTAATTATTATTTCCTTTTACAACATAAATCAAATCTAACTTTTTCATATTTCTCTCTCCACAAAATTATCATAATTAATAAAATAATTTTTCACCTCAAATACTATTAAAATGGCAAGAGCTAATTCTCCCATGCTTCCACTTGTTAATCTTGGACAGAAAAAATATATGCATCAAAATTCATAATCTGTGGAAATTAAGTCTTTTCTTATTTTTTTTAGAAAAAGAACTTGAAGAAACATCTTAAGTTCAAACATCACATAAAAATCTGCATCAAAATCTTAAAATTCAATTATCATATTAAAGAGAGATGAATACCGAGGTTAAGAAAACAAGCAAAAGAAAACATGGAGAGTAGGTTTTGGCTGAGAATCCAACTTAAATGAGTTTTATGAAATTTATTTTAAATTTTAGAAAATAAAATAAAAAATAGGAAAAAGAAAAAAAACTTTTAAAAAATGAGTAACGTGCAATAGTAGATCAACTTTATTTGATGGTGTAGAATATTTAGTACAATGACGATGTACAAAACTTAAACTCATTTAAAAAATATAAGACAATAACAATTAGATTTCTTGAAAATCACTTGCTTCCTTCTTGGAACTTTCTTTGCCATTGTCATTTTCATCTTTAACTGTGAAGCATTTTCTGTCCTTGACAGTGAGATTTAATTTGCATTTTTTTGCTCAGTAGATTCAGCAGCAAAACTGGCTATTTTTAAAGCAAAATCATTATCTGCAACAAAATAAATATCAAATATCAACATCTTCATTTTGAAATTTTAGCCTAAACCCCCATTTCCATTAGAATTCTATTAACTAAGCTACCATGTCAACCAAGTGTAAATCTATCTATATTTGTTCCTCTATTGAAGCAAAACTCAAGATATACATTCTAGGTTGTCGAAGTCTGCGGAGTGAGCCATATTTTAATTGAAAAAGTCTGAAGAGTGAGGTGGGAATGGGATCACAGCACCCATGGAAAGGGCGCGATGATGGATGCCCTTTTTGACATCAAGAAGTTGTAAATTCATCAGTCTCCTGCTTTGGAGCTCAATTGCCTGTTGCAGATCAGCTTGTTCTTCCAATTTTCTCCTTCACAATACATCTGGAATATTGTAAAACATTCTTGCACCTAAGTTGTTTTATCAAAAATATCCCTGATAAGTGTACAAGCATTTTAAAAGATGAAATTTGTAGGGAGCAATCACATTCTAATGATACAAAAAAAATAACAAGTTTATTCCTAATGTTACAACTTACCGAGCTGAAGATCATAAGCATATTGGACTCTAGACCAGTAGGACTACTAGATCCAGTGAATTCTCCTCTTTTCATCTGTTGTTGGTGTTGCTTCCTGCAATTTCAACCCCAAAAACATATTATCAATATAAAGAATAAAAACTTCAAACATACTTTCTAATATAAGGATTAATAACTAAACTTCTCTGGAACTTTACCCTTCTCCTTGTAAGGCTTGACAAGCACCCTATCACCACATACAAAATGAGGATTTCCTTTGGCAAGAATGGTCTTCACAGTTTCTGGATAAACAAATATAACAAAATTAAACATCCATTTTTGTTGGTATGGAATCCTGACATCTTGAACAGGCCCAAAAGTGCTAAAAAAATCAAAAATAACAAAATTTAAGAAAACAAAACTTCAAAATGAGGGGCCCAACCTTAATTCATTAAATTTGCAAAACAATAATACCCGAAATAATTGAACAGATCCTCTTCTTTGAAAGTATTATCAATTGAAAATGTTAAGTAAATTTGCCTTGAACTTGGATTAGCTATTTCAGCTCCACCATTCAGTCCAAACTCCTCTCTTTTAAAATGACTTCTGCTCAACTTATGCATATCATCACCAATCATCAATGTTGCAGCTGCTCTGTAGAAATTTTACATAAAGAATCAGTCCAAAGTTTCAACTTTTTTTATTAGCACCATAAAGATAACAATCAAAAGAAAAGAGGTGGGTTGTTAACAAACCTGGGACTTTTAGAAGACTGTAATTTTTGTTGTTGAAGAGAGTTAATGCATTTGTTAGCATCCATGGGAGAGAGAAGGAAGTTAGAAGAAGCCATGAGTTGAGAAGTTGTAGCCAGTTTTTGCTGGTGAGCCAACTTAGATCTGTGAAGTTCATGGCTATGTTCCATCATCTCAAACTTTCTTGAAAACCCAACTTTAGCCTCACCGGGCCCAGCACCATGGAGGAACCTACAACTATTTCCATTCTTACAGTACCCTCTGGCAAAATAGAGACAAGGTTTCCGGCTAAGTTCCCTGCTTGAATCATCAGCCCCGAAATAAATGTCACTCACTGAGCAACTCCTTCTATGGGGAAGGTCGTTGACTGAGCTACAACCACCACCCTAGTTGTATGAAGAGAAAAGAATGGGATCCTCACTTGGACTTGAGGCTAAATCTTGTTGTTGTTGTTGTTGTTGTTGTTGATAATTAACATTAGGATTCTTAGGACCCAAGGATAGTGACCCATCATTCAAGAAGGAAAGTTCGTCTTGTAATTGAAACTCGTCTATGAAGTCCACTTCTCTATTACAATAAAAGGGCGGAGCAGAAGAATTCAGGGTGGAATTAGGCATTTCATTAGAACTGGCAACAGTATACGAGATATTGGAAGCACTAGGAATAACTAGATTAGCTTCTTGGAACTCAGAAAATCTAGGAGTAGTACTCCAAGCAGTAGAAATAGTTGAAGAATGATTGTTGTTTCTAGTCATTCTAAGAGGTGAAGGAAGATTTAGACCACCGAAAATTCTATCAGAAGTAGGTGAAGAAGAAGAATTTTGCCTTGAAAAACATATTGAACCACCTAAAGGTGAAGGTGAAGAAGGAGTTGAAGATGAGTTTGAAGAAAGGCCAAGTTTTTTTTTGGCTTTAAGAACCACTAAGTGAAGTAAAGCTTCTGGACTAAAAGTTAATCGAATCATTTCTACATCACCATGGTCTTGTATCAGAAGAATCCCCATGATTTTTGAGACAATTTTAGGATCCAAACTCTGAATCCTTTGAAAAACAAGTTTGGTAGCTTCACATGCCTCCATGACTTTCTATCTTCTTTGGGTTGGTAGTAGATTCAAACTCAAACTTTCTTTTTGTCCTTCCTCGAGTACAGACTATCAGGAAAAGCAAAGAAAAATTCTTTCTTTTTCTTCACCAACTAACTACACACTAGTTATTTCTTAACAGAACTTAAGTTGCTCTTTTCTCTTAATCTTTCTGCATAAAACAACCAAAAAAAAAATATATTAGGAGAAAAAAATCTTAAAAGTGAAAATCTCCCATAGGGTAAGGTTGAACAAAGATGAGAAGACGAGAGGATTCCCTTAATTGAAAGGAAAATAAGTAGTTGTATTTCTCTTTAAAGAAAGATGAAAACTTTAGTTACAACAACAAACTACAAATAAAGCACAGAAGACAAGAAGCGAAAAAAAATATATAAAAAATAAGAACAAAGCTTATTTCTTTTACCCAATTAAAACATAAAAATTAGAACTTTACCCATAAAAGATCTTTTTTCTATTAGAAAATCTTTCACTTCCTCTTTGTTTCTGCTTTCATCCAACTTTCCTTACATGGATTTGTTAAGAAACTGCAAAAAAGAAAAGAAGTAAACCAAGACCTTTTATTTCTGTGCAACCTGCAAGAAGCAATAGCACCAGCTTGGTAGCAACAGAAACAAGAGGCCCATAAATATTTATTACTAGTAGCACCACTTAGGTTCCAACCCAACCCCCTTACAACTCAACCCCCACTTAAAAACAAATATTTTTTTGGAGGGATTATAGGTCAGTAGAGGCAAAAGCAAAACTTTTTCTTCCTTTCTTTCTCTTTTCTATAATACAAAAAATTACAAATCTTTCAAGAAGATTAACAAAATAAAAGAGGGGCGAGTGAGTGTATGCTTAAGTAGATCTAGATCTAATTTGAATTGGTGTACGTTCTTCTATTTGTGATTTTTTGTTTAGCCTTCTCTCTGACACAATGAGCCCTCCATATTTCCTCTACTATTTTCTCTGTAATAATTGTGGCAAACGAAGGTATGTGAAATAATCCACCAACTTTGGTTTTGAGGCGAGTGGACGACACGCTCCCATTGTGAATGTGGGATCCATTTTGGATTTTTCGTTGTCGAGCAGTGTATCATTAGGTGTTATTTGATGTGAGGTATAAAATATGTTAATTTTGACTTTCGAGATACAATACAAAATGATTTTATCCTATATTCGATTGAAAGTATTTAAATAGTCCTTAAATTATATATTTGTTACTTATATTATAATGATGAAATAAGTTATTTCACATACATGATGGATGGAATAATTTATTCGAAATAAAATAATTTATCTATAAAAACTTAATTCAAAGTAGTTAAGTCTGAAATAACTTATTTCCAATCAAGAAATCTCTATTTCTTCGTTTCCCGGTCAATTTCAAACTAAATGACATGTTTACTTATTTGAAAATTACTATAATTAATGATATTATTAATATTTTATTTATATTAAATTCTATTTATTCATAAATATGTAATTTTTTATTTTAAATATAATTTTAAAATTTGATATCTAATTAAATTATTTTAAATAAATTAACATGAAGAGAATATGACAGTGCATTTATTGGTTTAGTTAAATACAATGCTTTGAACCTGGAGAACAATGAGTTAATGCTCACTGCAAGAATAGTTGAATTCAGTTGTCACAAGTAGAGAGTACATAAAATGGATAATCTCTGGAAATAAGGGTATACAGAAATTAAATTAATCAATAAATCGAATTTAAAAAAAAGTTATTGAAATGTTATGAGATATACATGAATTTTTGAAAAGTGTTATCTTATGATATTTACATTTAATTATGCTTTATTAATTATCATTTAAGATTCTCCCTTTTTCTCTTGAAAGTACTTGCATGTTAAAAATATAAGAAGCATGACAAAGAAATCAAAGCCCTGGAATGTGAAAGATCATTATTTTCTTAGAATTATTGTTTATTTGTTTGTTTTTAGAATTAGCAAGTAATTCTTTATCAAGAACAAATAAGGGGCAATAGAAATTCTGATTCGATTTACTACTAGGTGTGATTTACTACTCTTTTAGCTCCTTCAATTCAGTTAGAGTCATCCAATAAGGGGCAATAGAAATGGACTTAGTGACAGCTCCACATCAATAGCAAAATCAATATAACGATCTAGGGAAACACCTGGCAAATCAATCAGGAACACATCCATAAACTCTCTCACAACCCTAGTGGCTCCAATAACGGTGTCTCTTGAGAATAGGCTCAAAAATGAGCCAAATATGACAAGCATCCCTTATCCATCAATCGAAAAACATGTATATAAGAAATCACCTCTTTGGAGTAAGAACTAGAAGCGCTAGTCCACACTAATTGAGGCAAATTTGAACAAGATAAAGTCATTATCTTCGCATGACAATCAAGAATAGCATGATGAGGTGATAACCAATCCATATCCAATATCACATCAAAGTCAACCATATCAAGCAATATCAAGTCAGCAATAGTATTTCTCCCCATAAAGATGACAATACAACTCTAATACACTCGATTCGCCACTAAAGACTCACCTACTGGGGTGAAAACACAAACAAGCTCGGTAAGAGGCTCACACATAATATTAAGATCCATGGCAAAATTAGTCTACACATATGAATAAGTAGAACCTGAATCAAATAAAATTGAAGCAAAATTAAGGCACACCATAACCATATGTGTAACAACTGCATCGGAGGCCTTTGCTTCTGCCCAATCTGAAACTGCTAGCATAATTTGTACCCTCTATTGGCATGTGGCCCTCCATGGGCTCCATTTCTCACTGTGCCTCGATCTTCTCTTGTACCACCCATCATGCCTTTAGAGGTGTCTCTAGCTTCTGATGTTGGGGCTAGATGGTCTTGTTGAGATCCTAAAGCTTGGGCGGAAGGTGTATGATATGGGAAATGCCTAGACAAATACCCAATTTCATCACACTAGCAAGCTCTATCCTCTCGCCCCTGAGATGGCTATTTGAAAAAGCCACCATGTCTGGTTGCATTAGAATAGCTATCACGGCCTGTCTGCGTAGGTCTAGATCTATCAATACTATCAGAAATGAGGATGGCTGCATGAACTGTCCGATCCTGATAGACCTGCCTCTAAAATTCTCTGTCTCATAATGGGGGTCCACTAAACTGGCCCAACTAACGGAATCTTTGCCTGCCACCCTGTTGATCATGTATAATGTACTCAATGATGCGAGCGTGATCCACCACACTCTAGAAAGTGCCACCCACTAGAACCAAAGAAGTTTTGGCCTTCTGAAGATACCCTTCCAATCCATTGGTAAAGCGTCAAATCCTCTCAAACTCTGTAGGAATACTAGACAAGGTATATCTGGACAATGTGTAAAATCTAGCCTCGTAGTTTGATACTAACATGAAACCCTGCTGAAACCTATCAAACTCATCCCTAATTGTCTCTGAGGTTATATGGCACAAACCTCTCTAGGAACACCTCAGTAAACTACTCCCAGGTCATAACTGGAGATCTAATAGGTCTAGAAGCCAAAACCGACCTCCACCACTCCATGGATAGGCAAGTGAACTGATAAGAAGTATAAGCAACTCCATATGACTCGAGCATAGCCAAATTACAAAACCTAGCCTGACACTCCAACAAGAAATCGTAGGCCTTATCACTAGTGTACCATCAAATCTAAGGGGATCTACCCCTTTAGTACGTGCTCGACCCCTGACCCTACCACGAGCCCTGCCTCGACCACGAGCGGGGGCCATAACAACTAGCTCAGGCTCTCTCACTGACCACCAAGCTCTAGTAATCAACATCTGTGCAGAAGGAGTAGATTCGATACATTTCAAAATAGTTGATATGAAGAACTGCATGAATAGAAACAAGACATGAAAGTTTTTCCTTTCAAGTGCCCCATAGACTCCCGAAGATGGGTATGAATGTCTATGTACCGATCCGGGGACTTTACTAGAAATCATCCTCTTGACTCATGAGCCCAACTAACTTAGAGATCTGATACCAAATTTATCACGATCCAAAATTGGATCGCGATTGAGGAAAATGAGATCAAAGTAAAACAACCATAATATTGTATTTAAATCTCAAAACCTGGAATCATGAGTATAAGAGCATCTAAAAGTAGTACGAATAAGTAAGTACAAAGTTGTCTGATAATGTAAGATACAAAGTCTGAAATGGACAACAAATAAAGGAACCTTAATAAATCAATGACAACTTCAAGTCTGAGCCTCACTGCTGAAATCTGGAATAGTAAGGAAGTATTTTGGTATAATAGGATCAACTATCTTGTGGAGGTTCTTGTGCTCAATCTGCAGGGAGAAAACAAAGTAGGGGTGAGTACACCAAAATGTACTCAGTAGGTTTAACCAACTGAGTAGGAGAAATCGAATAGATATGCAATAATGAAGAATCTTATCACCTACAATGTAGAGGT
>JBCEWC010010911.1:0-17191 GCA_038996855.1 Solanum aculeatissimum
AATTAATAGATAGTAATTAGTAGAGAGAATTTGAGATAATTTAGATAATGAGAGAATTGAAATTGGAGAGGATTTTTTATTGAAAATTATTTTAAGGGGTAAGGTATTTATAGTTGAAATTATGTAGGATTAAATTAAATAAATAAATTTTTAAAAAAATAATAAGAAGAGTCGTTGAACGGCTCTTTTAGCTGTTGCAGAAATCAATATGACCGTTGGGGGCCCCACACCCCAACGGTCCAATCATAATTTTTTAATATATTTTTTTTTATTAATAAACTGGTTAATATCGGACCGGTTCCGGACCGGAACCGGGACCGGTACTAACCGGTATTTCTACCAAATCCCATCCCAGTTACCCCTCCCGGCTTCGGTTCCCGGTAGCCCCATCGGTACTCTACCGAACCGGAGTCGAAATCGGTAGAAAACCGGTCCGAACCGGACCGGAACCGGTAATTATCGGTTCCGCTGCCACTCTTAGTTGTATATAAAAAATGAGAAAACTTTACATTGTAATATTTCATTCATTTCTCAACGGAATTAAGTTATATTTGTGTCTAAATCATTCTATTTTCTAAAAGGAATGTTGTGGTATGCTTGGATGTTATTTATTTGGCTTTATTTTTGCAAAATTTGACTGAGACGTTATGTAAGAAATGTTTTTGATAAGAAATGCAACTTCGTCTTTGAGTTGTTTCCTCTTGTTTTGGGATATATTTTGAGCTCAATTTTTTGTTGTGGACTCAAGGTAATGTAGGGATAATTTTATGGGGGTTGGTTTGGTATTTTGGGTGTGAGCCCCATTTCCCCCCATTTTAGATGCAATTAATGTAATTTTCCTTGATTCTTGAGATTTTACAGTCAAATCAACTATGTTGACCTTGTGATTCATATTTTGATAACTGAGTAACATCGAGAGGCGATCATGAAAAGAAAAGCTCAAGTGGTTGATCTAGGATGTGAGGAATTACCTTCCAGGTAGGCTAAGTTTTCTGTACCTCTAGACTAAGTTGCAATGTATAATGAAAGCCTGTTTGTTGTTGGAGGCCCCTAAGTAAAGTCTATATATGATGATGAGACTATAATTATCGTTTGGACTCTGTGATACCTGCATCTATTCTGTCAATTGTTTTAACATTTCTTAAGTTGTGTATGCTTCTGATAAAGAATGTAAGGGTGAGTTAGCATAAGACACTAGTAAGTCAAGCACTGATGCTACTTGTGTGCATATATTTGATTGTTTAAATATTGGGTTTACTTGCTAGGATCTCTAACATAGAAACCTATATTATGTCATCGTGATTCTAATTATCTATAATCTATATATTTTGATTAAATTATGTTAAAAACTATACTTGATCGTTGGAGATTGTCATCACTATTTTGACTTTATAATAGTTATATATAAAATACTAGTTTTTTGTTTACACTGTAAGCTGTGAGTTGACTCATTGGGGGTTAAATGTAACTTAAGCCACATAATTGGCACAGATAACAATCTTGACCATTGTTTACCTATGTGAGCAGTCTGGTATTGATGCCATGTAGTAGTTGAGAGGTTGTGTTGTTGAGTATGTGTTATACATTGTTGACTATACTATATATATGTCCTATATGATAATATGAGTTGATAATCACTGTATTGATGAATGCACTAGTTGTAGTTACTATAGCAACTGAGTTTTGGCACTATTGAACTATAGAAAGACCTAGTAAAGGCTGGATATGGGCTAATGCTCTGTGATAGGTATGTATTCTGGCTGAATTTCTATCTATATGAATGTGTAGCCTTATGCTACTGAGATATGTTGGTTGTGAGTTTTTTTGTTGATTATATGCCATATTGTGGATTGATTCATATGTATATGAATCTGCTTGGCTTGGTTGTTCTAGATACTTATGATATACCTATGGTTTTCCATGTTTACTCTAAGTACTTGTGATTGACTGGATTTTGGTGTATTTGGCCTTGGGTGGGCACGACCCTAAATTATTCTGTGAGATATATACTTTTGTATGAAGCTGTTAGTCTTTAAGCACATGTATGCTTACTTGACGCTAGGATTACCTGCTATAGTCTAATAGAGGGGATACAATGTTTCTGGATCTCCAAATAGACTAGTGACTTGATGATTATTCCTATACCTCGAGTCCTAGATAATGCTCCGTGTACTCCAAGCTTTGGTGGCCACATCCGGATGTTCATGACCTGGGTGACACTCCCTATAATCTATAGTCCCCGGTGGCCACGACTAGGATGCTGAGTCATGGATATCAATTCTGAGATCTGAGCCATATTGATTATATTTGGGTCTGGGACCCTATTGATTGCATTTTGGGTTGGCACCCTATTGATTATATTTATGTCAGGGATCCTATTGATTATATTTTGGGTCTGGGACCTTGTTGATTATATTTTGGGTTTGGGACCTTGCTGATTATTGATGAGTATATACTATACACTCATTTCTTGCTTTTTTCTTATGACTTTGTGTTGTTAATCTTATAGCTTAAGGCTAATTATTCTTTGAATAGTGTGTGTTTCAGGTTCATATGGCTTAAATAAAGATTTACTGAGAAGAATTGAAGATGGAGCATAATTGGAGCAGAAAGAAGCTGAATTGGAGATGAAATGTACATGGAATCACATTACTCTCTGTAAACACGGAGTAGTGAATCAAGCAAGGACGTGAAAGCGCCCAACATTGGTGCGTAGGCAGAGCAAAAAGAGAATATAGTCCCCGATTATGGATGGTTGAGGCACGAACATAGAGGTTTAATATAATGTTACCTCCACGAACGTGGAGTGTTAACTTGACCAATGTTAGGGCAGATGTGGAATTTAACCATTTCAGTCCCAATTAAGATATACACACACTCCTAGCTCTTGTTTATCATCACTGGACATTCATGGAGAGAATTCATATAATTTTTTAGAGAGAATGCACACCTTAGGTTAGATTTTAGTTTTAGGTGAGGATTTAGAGCAAGTTTTCTACAATTTCTTGAGTGGATTGAAAAGTGTGGGTTTCTATTGTAATATCCTTCACTCACTCTTTCTTTGCTTGTTCTTGAATGCATAAATTATAGATTTAATTGAGTTTGGAATTAATTTCTTTATGGGTATTGACTAAATCTCTTGCTTTTATGCTTAATTGATTATATACTTGCTAATCAAGTGGGTTTCTCCCTGAATTGCTTTGATTATATTCAATTGACTTATGGGTTCTTATGTACCTTCATGTTTAGCTTATAATTTTACATCACAAACTTGAATCTAGGTTAGATATTTGATTATTGCATGAGGATATGTAGGTGAAGTTGAGGGTTTGTATGATGGCCATGGGTTCATGTGTTCAATGTCTTAATTAGACTCAACAACTAAGATTCTAGGTGTTTTTCTATTAAATTGCTCAAACATTAGCGTGTTTGAGTGATTGGCATATATAGGTCGTAATAGGCTTTTGCGAAGCATCATCACCGTCGTAATTGAGGTAGTGATTACAAGTAACCTAGCCTATCTATAGAGTCTTTTTTATGCTAAGTGTGATGGATCGATTGGGCTTTGATTGATTCCCTTATCCCCTATCCTTGCTCCCTTTCTTGATCAATCCTTACCCTATTTCCCTTAGGAGTAGATGTTATCTTAGACTCCCTCCATTAGTTAATAATTTCTTAGTATTCGCTTGTTGAGTCTAAATTGGTAACTATTAGTCCTTGCTCGATTCAATCGCTGACACATTGTTCCCTATGGGATTCAACCCCAACTCTTTTGTTGGGTTAATATGCTGATAATGATCATCCCTTCTTTCTTCGAGTAATGGGTTTGAGCAATATCAAAAATGGCGCCATTGTCAGGGAATAATAGGCATATTAAGTTGATTTAGGACTTGTAGTTTACTAGTTTTTGGTTCAATTTGTGAATATTTTTCTTTTTGTTTTTTTTAGCTATATGTTTGATTGTGATGAATCTCTTGATAAATGTGAGCTCTTTTTTAATCTCCTTCGAAGTAGAAGACTTCATATTGAGCAATTTGGTGTTAAAAAAGTGAGTGGGGAAATGTGTGTTGTGAGTGAGAGATGGCTCATGGACTTGTTTCTCACACTTGTCAATGAAATGGCTCAAAGGAGCCAATTGCTCAACATGAGGGATGCCGCTTACTCGTTGCTAGATGCTATGAGTTGGCCAATTTTGAAATTGGAATCTCAAGCTTGAAGGCCAACATGAGGAAAAACAATGAAGTAAGTGAGGCTCCTAGTTCGATCATCAACAACCATGAGGTAGAGTCTCAAGAAAAAGGACTGGTGCTTGATGTGGAATAAATATTGGGTGAATGCATGTCATCAAGGCCAATAATCATCCAAGAAGCCAATATTGAGGAAATGATACTAAAGTTGCATGAAAAAGCCATGAAGATCATCAATAGCAACTTTAATTCATTTGAAGTTGAGGGTGTAACTTTCTTGGAGGCCATGAAGTATAAAAACTAATGCGAAAGGGCCTCTCAATGCTCTCATTTCTACCCAATGAACATAAAAGATAAATTGACATCAAGTTGGGTAGAAATATCAAGTCCTCAAAGTGGAGAGGCCAAAAGAAAGTGTTGATGGTCTCTCATTTTCCCCATGAGCTTAACCGGAAGATTATCTTAAAGTTGGGGAGAAGATTCATCGCCTCAAAATGGAAATACAAAATAGGTGGTGAATTAAATTTGTTCAATTTTAATTTCTTACATGAACGTTTGCATTTTTGATTTTTTTAGTGTAACTTCTTAATTTTAATTTTAATTTTAATTTTTAGCTAACCCTCACAATTTTCAAGTCTTTTGGTAGTGGTTTTGGCAGGTTTCGAAGTGAAAAAGTGTTTGTAGTTGAAGATTTGGGTGGAAACACCAACAAAAATTGCAAAAGGATAACTCTGGAATATTTTGACTGCTCTTCGGGGATCAGGCATCGCCCATTACTGCAGGGCAGATCACCTAAGTGGGCATGAGACTGCCCAAAGTTGCAGAAACTCATCCCAAATTTAACACCCATTTAAGCTCCCCAAATGTGGTCTTAAGTCCGCAAATACGGAGTGTGTACAAAAGGGAGATGAGGCACGAAGGTGCCTACTTATCCGAGAAGGTAGAGATCTGACGAGTGTTGTTAGTGAAAAGACAAGTCACTTGTGACTTTGTTTCCCATTCTCAGAAAAAGAAACCACGGGTGAAAGGTAACCATTTCTCAAAACTTTCTTTCAACTCAGAAATCCATGGAAACATATTAAGCTTTTTTCGTCATCCTTTTTGGTTCTTCATCTTGAGGTATGTCTACCTTACTCCTTCTCCATTCTTGTTCATTAATGGTGATCGGTGCAACCTTGAAAATGACTTGACAATGGTGATGCTAAAGTTTTTAATTCTTCCTACCATGATACTAAATTGTTAAAGTCTTGCTTCCCTTCTCTATTTTTATGTTCTTGGCATGAAAGTTTTCTACTTTGCGTCTCACCTTTAAGAGATTTTAGGAGCCAATTCTTGTGCTTAAAATGTTAAAAAATTGCTTGAATTGTGATGCTAACTTGTTGAGTGTTTTTTGGGGAGTTATTGTATGTTGTTGGGGATGGATTTAGGGGTACTATTTTGTCAAATCATTGCTGTGAAAGTGTTCCTATTAGGTGTTTGATGAAATGTCCCTTAAAACCTGGAAAATTTGGTGTTGGTTACTGTTGTTCTTTGCAAACACGAACATTGTGCCACAAATGAAAAAGTTCTCAAAACTCTTGTTCTCCGCGATCGCAGTAGCTTAGATTGACTTGATCTTCATGAACGTGCCAGTGTGGCCGCAAATGCAAGTGCAATTTGTAACTATTCAAAAACAACATGTATTCACGGTTTGATCCAGACTTTTTCCAATTGACTTTCTTGGTCCAAATGCTTCCTAATACATGATTTTAAATGCCTATAAGATATTTTTTTCATATTGGCTTTACTTGTAGGTTTGATTGGTTAAAATGGATCATAACAACACACTTTATGAGGCCAAAAATCATTCTATAAAGGGGTGAATATGCCTACTTTGATCAAAGCAGATTCCTCTTATCCCAATGTGCCCGAAAGTATGATGAATATTTAGGCCAAACTATGGTTAGAGAGAGAGGGATTTACTTGGACAAAGTAAAGGAGAAGATGCCAGAGTTCTTTGGCTAGCTACAAGCTTCAGGTTGGATGTGCTTTGTTGAGGAGCTGATTAGATCCAACCACACCATAGTAGCCTAGTTCTATGCTAATACCTCAGAGACTAACTTTGGAGAGGAGGTGGTTATCATGATCTGAGGAGTGATAATTTGCTTTAGCTCAGATACTCTTAATGCTATCAATGGGTTGCCGGATGCTGACAATAGGGTTTGCCGAGAAAGATTTCAAGAGTTGGGCACTCAGTGGTTAGTAAACAAGTTGCATGATAGAGTTCCTCTGAATTGGTTCACTTTGCATAGAGGGGTTAATTCACATGAGTTCACGATGGAAGCCCAATATTGACTTTCTATTATTTATGCTTGATTCATTCCCTTTACACATGATACAGAGGTGACTTTGGATCGTGAACTTGTCATTATTATTATCTTAGATGGTATTCACGTTAATGATAGACAGATTATAGTGGATCAGATTGCAAAGGTGGTTTGAGGGAGGGCCAAGAGCTTAGTATACCCCTTATTGATTTTCAGACTATGTTATGAGGGAGGGGTATCTGTCCTACCGACTGATGAATAAAAGAAACCGGCCAAAGACATATATCCTTGAAGAATAGAGGTGGCCTGGGGGGATAAAACAAGAGACGAGTTGATGTATTGGATCCCACTATTGGGTAGTTTACAGTGCTAGGATCAGAAGCTCGAAGATTTTCTACAAGAGTTGCAGGTTCCTTAGGTTCTATAGGACCACTTCAGTTTGGTCCTCCCACTATGAGGTACTTGTCCTCCCAGATCCATATGATGAATGAGCAGATTAGGCAGCTTGTTGCATGCCTTCCTCCAAGACCACCAGGTGCTACATCAAATAATCAACCTGTACTTGCATCAGTCGAATCAACTTAGAGAGCTAGGATCGAACATATAAATCATAGACAGAGAAAGTTTTAGTGGTGACAAAGGAAGTTCACAGCATATGAGAAGAAAAAGAGTAGATTCATGAACAAAATGATGAGCAAGTTAAGGTAGCTATGTGGGTCCAGTTCTTTAGATCCTAATAATGAGTTGACCATCTATTTTGGTTTGAGTGTCGAGTGACCATTTTTGGCAGTCCCTCGTATTGTCTTTCAATTTATAGTACCATTTTAGTTGGGGGTGCTCCTATGAATTGATTTGATTTGATTGTATATCTATGACTCTTGGTTACTCTTGATTGATTCATACTCTTTCTTGTTGGTATTGATGTGCCCTTGTCGGGCTTGATCTATTATGATTATGGTATTCCCTTGTCGGGCATATATTATGTTTGGGTTTAGCTGTTTTAGTAGATTTAGTAGCTTCTTGATTTTTCTTTATGATGGTGTTTATAACTAATATTTCCCAATGATAGATTGAGTGATGACATTCTTAAGGGCAAATCATCGATTGGGTGTGTGAGTGCATGAGTTGGTAGTTGTCTTTGGTGAAGTCTGAGTAGCTATTGAATCTTGTTGGAGCTATACTTAAGGATTATGAATTATTTCGTACCAATATATTGAGTCACATATTGTGAATTGTGAAAAAGGCATACCTCTCTTATTTTTTTTATCTTAAATGGTTTGGATTATTTTAAGACAACACTTTGACTCTTTTTGTGGCTCTTACTTGCTAGATGGATATATTTTTAATATGAGTCCCTTGTGCTTGACGTGAGAGTGATATTGACCATTTTTGGCTTGATTTGCATGTCATGTGTATGGTGAGTCTTTGTTTTGTTCCTTATGTGCACTTGTGTCACCTAGAACTTGCCTTGTTAGTCTTGAGATGTTGGTCTTGATACACTTTGGTTGAAGAAATGATCTTAGGCATTCTTTGATTTGAATTGAGTCCACTTAGCCTAAATAGTCACCCTTTTCTTTGAATTTATCCTAAGTGTCCCTTTTTGAGCTTAATCTGCTTTGTTGGTAACCTACATTACAAGACTTGGCCTTTTTGAAAAAGATAACCTTCTGTTGAACCCTTATACCCCCTTGAGCTAGATGTATTTGTAACAATTGAGGCTTTAAGCCCATGTTGGGGGTGATATAGGAAGATGAGTAAGGATGTCTACCCTTTGGCTTGGCAAAAGAAAGAAAAAGAATAAGAGAGATGAAAGGAGGAAAGAATAGAAACTAAAAAGAGTGTTTTCAAAATGAAAAAAAGAAGAAAAGTTCTTCAATGAAAAAAATCCTCTAAATAATTGAAAAATAGTTGCAAGTGGGATATCAAAGTTGAAAAAGAAGGGTTAAATGCACATTGGAGTGAAATGTGAAGAAAAGAGTGAAAGAGTTGAAAAGAAATGGATGTTGTGTGTAGAGGTTAAGGAGGGTTAGTCACTATTTCTCGAATTATATCCTACCTCTACCCCTAAGCCTACATTACAAGCCTAAAAGACCTTTGAGATTTCCAACCAAATGAAATTGAGCCAATGTTGATTAAAAATAGAGGCAAGCCTATGGTGTGACATTTGTGTGCATGAGATGTTCTTTTTTGGAGTGTGAGTGTTTGCGTCCTTGTCCCTTGTACATTGTAAATTTTGTGTGTTTTGGGGACTTTTTTTCTTTTTGTGAGGACATGCATGTTGAAATGGATTGGTGATATTAATATTTTTCAAGGTTGAGACAAGTGGAACTAGTTTAGTTGACTAGGAGTTTTAGTCATTACTTGAGAACTTGTCTTGTTTCTTGATCATTCTTGGAAGTAGTTTTGAATTGAAAAATGAGCTTTTGAAAAGTGAGGAAGTTACTTGATAGACATTCACATACTTCTGCTAATTAGTGGTACCAACCATTGTCATGGTCATGATTTAGTTGTTGAAAGTGAGTTGGGATTGTTGTGCTTAAATTGTTAGCATCTTGAGTTTGATGTTATTTTTCTTGAAGACAAACAAAGTCTTAAGTTTGAGGTGTTGATGAGTGTATAATTTACACTCATTTCTTACAATTTTGTGTTGCTAATCTTATAATTTGAGGCTAATTATTCTTTGAATGGTGTGTGTTTCAGGTACATATGGCTTAAATAGAGATTTGGTGGGAAGAATTAAAGTTGGAGCTTAATTGGAGCAAATAGGAGATGAATTGGAGATGAAGTGTACGTTACATCACATTACTCTTTACGAATGCGGCCTTTAGGCCCGTAAATGCAAAGCAGTGATCAAGAAACGGTGTGAACGCGCTCAACACTGGCGTGTATGTGGAGCAGCAGGAGAATATGTTTGTGATCGCGGATGGTTGAGGCGCCAACGCAGAGGTTTAATATAAGTTGACTCTGTTATAGTGGTCAAAGCTCTATGAACGCGGAGTGTTAAGGTGACCAGCGTCAGGGTAGATGCAGAATTTCACCATTTCAGTCCCAATTCAGATATACATACACTCCTAGCCCTTGTTCATCATCACTAGACATTCTTGGGAAGAAGTCATATGATTTTTGAGAGAGAATACACACCTTAAGTTATATTTTAGTTTTGGGTGAGGATTTAGAACAACTTTTCTATAATTTCTAATGTGGATTGAAGAATGTGGGCTTCAGTTGTAACATCTTTCTCACTCTTTCTTTCGTTGTTCTTGAATGCATAAATTGTAGATTTAATTGAGTTTGGATAACAATTTGTTTGTGGGTATTGATTGAATCTCTTTCTTTCATGATTAGTTGATTATATAATTGAAAATCAAGTGGGTTTCTCCCTAAATTTCTTTGATTGGATTCAATTGATTATGGGTTCTTACTTACCATCATGTTTAGATTATGATTTGATGTGGTGAACTTAAATCTAGGTTAGATCATCGATTATTGCATGAGAATATGTAGTTGAAGTAGAGGGTTTTTATGATGGCCATGGGTTCATGTCTCCTCAAGAAAATAGGTCTTTAATGAGGGGAAATTCAGTCCCTAAAAGTATAAATACGATCAATATTAATCAATAACGACAGGTAAAAATCCCGTTGACATCGGTCGTTAAAAGCTCCATCGTTAAAAGTTAATGACCGAATTAAATTCAGTCATTAAAAAAGCTTTAACGACGACAAAATCCGGGCATTATACCTATTTTCAGCAACCAGATTTTCCCTTCACTAATTTATATTCTAGTTATTAAAAAAAGGGACAAGCCCAGTGCACTTCCAAGGAAGGGCCCAACCACAAGGATCTATTGTACGCAATCTTACCTTGCATTTCTGTCAAAGGAAGGTACCAAGGTTTGAACCTGTGACCTTCTTGCCACATGACAATAACTTTACCAATTACTCCTAGGCTCTCCTTCAATTCTAGTATTAAAACTTTAATTATAACCTCAAATCAAATCAGCAAAACTGCATATATATACACACATATACAAATACGTGCATATATGAAAATATGCAAATTGATTATATTCCTATAAAATTTTATAGTTAACTATAAAGAATGATATTGTGTAACGTTACAAAAATATAGATATACAAATTGTATGATATTATATTTTTTAACTCCTAGTAAAAGAAAAACTAGAATATCTTTAAACAATTTCTGAAATATGAAATGCATTCTTCCTGCGCTTCAATATTTTCCATTGCTTATACTTCTTTACACTTTCTCTGAGGACGACTTCTTCAAACTTCATGATTTGTCAAAGGAAGGACATAAAAACTTCATGTAAGGTTATTAATAACACTCCTAATAACTATTATCTTCATTTTTCTTTTTCGCGAAATCAAAGATTTACCACAATGAAATAAAATTTGTTTCTGTTCTCACAACCAAAGAAAAAGGAAGTTGGATTTTCTAGTTCTAGACATAAAGTTGTTTGTTTTGTATTTTGCACATTAAGTTATTGACTTTTTACACATTACTTTATGGATAAAACCCCCAACTTCTTTTAGTTTCTCTTTTTATACTAATGGTATTCACCTAATATATCAATATCATTAAAATTATTATGAGATACAAATCAATTAGATCGTCTTAAATTTTAAATAATAAAAACATTATGATTTCTTAATTAATTAGTAGTTAATTATATGTCATGTAAATCTTTTTAAATTTTTTATTTGTAAAATTTCACTTTATACTTGTCGAACTCAAATAAATTATTTTTCTATGTATACATTTTACAACCAATAATGAAAAAAAGTTGACACAATATACATTTTTTTTATTAGAAAAACCATTATTACTGAATACTGACTCTTAAGTCTATTGATCGAGGTAATTTTCAAGTGGAGAAATATTTATCCTCTTAAGAAAATTACTTACTGTCAAATTTATATAACTTTTCTATGTTAAATTAATCTCATAAGCTCATAATTATATATTTAATATTATTACTTCTATTTTTAATTTTTTATTTCATTACAATCTTTTATTTTGACCTACTTCATCTTGCATCTTTAAAAGGTCAAGTAAGGATGAATAAATTGTCTCTCAAAATAAAAACATATACAAAAACTATATCAAGAAAATATTTAAGTTAAAAAATATTTGCAAAAAAGATTGTAAATAAATACTTTTATAATATTTCAAAATTTTATATAATTGACTATAATAAGAATGATGGATAGAGTTATTAGAAAATAATACATTAATATTTTTTTCTTTTATTAAACTTTTCTTTATGAAATAAGCAAAATTATGAAAGATGAAGGATTCTTATCAGGATGATGGAATGATTAACAAAGCACCACTTGTTATACTTGTAACATGATTGGTATGATCTCTTTGCACTCATATTAATTAAAACATATTTTTATACTAACTAATACATTTTAACGATGGGATGTTATGCTTTTTAACGATCAAATATTATCCCCTCATTAATGTTGGATTAAAATTTGTCTTTAATGATCAAAAATAATTTAGTCACTATAAGTGTATTTATAATGACCGGATTCATTTTCTTTCATTAAGAAATGATCGTTAAAAGTCATTTTTCTTGTAGTGTGTGTTGAGTGTCTTGATCAGACTCAATGACTAAGGTTCTAGGTGTTTCACTATTGAATTGCTCAAGCATTAGCGTGTTTGAGTGATTGGCGTGCAGAGGTTGTAATTGGCTCTTGTGAAGCATCATCACCATTGTAATTAAGGCAGTGATTTCAAGCAACCTAGCCTACCCATAGAGTCTATTTGATGTTAAGTGTGATGGATCGATTGGGCTTTGATTGATTCCTATATCCCCTATCCTTGCTCCTTTGCTTGATCAATCCTTACCCCATTTCCCTTAGGAGTAGTAGTTAGCTTAGACTCCCCCATTAGTTAATAATTGCTTGGTATTTTCTTGTTGAGTCTAAATTGATAGCTATTTGTACTTACTCGATTCAATCATCGATACATTGTTGATTATGGGATTAGACCCCGACTCATTCTTTGTTAATATGTTGATAACGATCATCTTTACTTTCTTCGAGTAGTGGGCTTGAGTGATATCAATTATATTTGGGTCTAGGACCCTATTGATTACATTTAGGGCCTAGGACTATGTTGATTGCATTTGGGTCTGGGACTTTGTTGATTTCATTTTGGGTCTGGGACCTGTTGATTACATTTTGGGTTTAGGACCCTATTTATTAAATTTTGGGTGTGGGAACCTATTGATTATATTTGGGTTTAGGACCCTATCAGTTGTTTTTGGGTTAGGGACCCAGTTGATTACCCATAAATCTACACACCTATACACACCTTAATTATGCACGAGTGTACCCTCCGGGCTTATGGGGGATTATGGGTGTATAGGCATAGATATTAAGGGCTTAAACCCATACACAGCTCGACCTCTTGATAGTATGATATTGAGAGTAGGGTTCCATTTTTTTCCTGACAATTAGATTGTGCATACGTGTACCTTCTGGGCTTATAGGGGCCAGTTGGCATATCCGCATAAATACTAAGGCCTTACACACACGTACAACACTATACCTCAGTCCAATGATGGTTGTGATATGTGCCTCCATAGCGTACGTCAGTCAATATCCTTACATAGTACTTGGGTTGTGCAGTTGGGGTTCGGTGATTCTACAGACATGTTCCTTCCTTGATTTGGGTTCAGAATTGCTAGTCTTACTGTAGTTCTCTATGTTTGAGTATTCTATATTTATGGTAGTTCACTCAGTCCACCGATGATGCCTACTGGGTGCCTTTACCGGTACTTACCCCTATATTTCTACATCTTTCCATGGTGTAGGTCCAGGTACTAGCCACGATCACAGAGTTGGGGGTTCATGAGAATTTTAAGAGAAACTTGGTAAGCACCGACAACTCTAGGCACTCTACAGTCTCCTTTCTTTTTTATGGTCACCTTTTGCATCTAGACATTGTCCTTGTACAATATTAAGGCTTGTATTTGTAGGAGTATTCCTGATTATGCATATTATTATGGGTGCGTGCTTATGTCTATTGTAGCTCTGTGTAGATGACTTCCAGGTCCTGGTTAGGTTGTATGGGTTTGTTTTGTTACGTTTAGCATATTTGTGACTAATGTTTTAGGATAGGTACCCTGGGGTTGGGTAATTAGTTTGCCTGTAGGTGGGATCTAATAGGGAGTATCATGTCCGAAACTAGGTCATGACAAGTGTGGTATCAGAGCATAAGCTTCACTAGTATTATTTATACAGAGTTATCTTCTTATAGAGTCATGTGGATGGGTATGGAGATGTCTGTGACTTATCTCTAGGAGGCTACGAAATGTTTAGGAAACCTCCTATATTGTTGATTATGTTTATGTTATATTGTCAATAGTCAATCAATCTCTTCGAATCTTAATTGGTTTGTTCTTTTGCAAATATATCGTGTAAAGGTCAGGCTCTTGGCTGGACTAGGGATGCGCCACCAGTTTCAGATAGGGAGCAACCTCCAAAGCCCATCGAGTAGAGACAACATGCCTTAACTTCCCCATAACTGGAGGCACCAACTTTCCTAGCCACCTTTGTGGTCACACCTGAGGTTCGAGAAATTATTGGATAGGTTATAGTGGCACTTAGAGTTTTACAATACGGTGTAGCACAATCCCTAGCTCCTTTGGTTCCGGCATCAGTAGAACCTGCGACTCCAATTGTACAGCTAGAGGGAGCCATACCTTCCCAGGATTAGCGGGTGCTTGGGTATTTTTTGAGATTGACTCCACTAAGGTATTCAGGGGTTGCTGGAGAGGATGCCATAAGTTTTTGTCATCTTGGATAGAAAAACTACAGGAATTGAGATTGTTGGAGCCCAGAGGCACAGGATTTAAAACTTATCAGTTAGGCGAGCCAGTCAGAAAGTGGTGATGAACTATCAGGCATGTCAAGCCAATTGATGCACCACTTCTGATGTGGGTTGAGATTCCTGAGGTATTTATGAACAGGTTTGTATACAAGAGCCTCAGAGATAGGTTTCATGATAAGTTTACTTGTCTGGCGGCAAGGCTCGATCATAGTGAGTCAGTGTGAAGGAGATTCTAATGATTTTAATTTGTGTTCAGGGAACAGAGTCACAAATCACCCAGGAATAGAAAAGCCTTCAGCAGGACCAGTAGGGTCCCAGGGGTATCATTAGAGGCAGTAGAGTTAGGGATAAAGGCTACACTAGATATGGGGGTCATCAAGGCCATACTCACACCACCCTATCAGTTAGAGGATAAGGCGTCAGATGAGTCCACCTACAGGTATTACATTTTTCCATCAGTAGTTGGCTAGTTGATTTGGGTCCTATACTATTTTATGTATTGCCCACTTTGTCACTTACTTCAGTAGGGATTCTAAGCCTCTTCTATCCTAGGTTATGTGATGGCGTAGTAGGGGATTTCTTTTTATTAGTGGGAGATCAGGTGTGGTGATTCTTCAGAATTATGATATTCAGATAGGGTTGATATTTTCAAATAGGCTGAGTTTTGCTATTATTTGAGGCATGGATCGATTAGCTTCTTCTCCTAATATGATAAATGATTAAGATCAAATTTTTACCTTGGCTATACTTGATATGTCTCCAATAGTGTGGTAGAGTCTTATCGCAGGGTATACTTGCCCGTGCTCGAGATATGACAACTGAGGACATATTGGGGAACACGGTTCCTGTAATTGTAAGCCTTAGATATGTTCCTGCTGACCGCCAAATTATTATCAGAGAAAGGGGGTTAATTTTATTATAGGGAAGATTAGATTTCCATTGATGAAGGTTTTGGGCAGAGGACATCCTGGAGATTGCACTTGGACCCGTTGTGGATATTATGAGTGACTGATTATGTTTGTTAGGATGACTACTGCCTTGTTGTACTTGGACCCATTGTAGACGTTATGAGTGACAGATTATGTTTGTTAGGATGACTACTGCCTTTTTGTAGCATGGATTCGGGGATTTATATGTACTGGTGGCATTTGTTACAGTAACCTGTGGATGGCCCTACTTGAGAGGGGTTGATTTGTTAAGTACTACAGAACGATGACTGATTTGTTAAATGTTAGAACTGTTAGATCCATTTTAGTTGAGGCGACATATAATAGGATGGGTTGTGGAGATCGGGTATGAACCACATACTGTTAACTCATAGTAGGTCTGGTTATCTAATTGAGGCTAGCGGGTGGTAACTAGGATTACTTTGTCTCTATTACCCGTTGTATTCTGTGTGTGACTGAATGATAATAACTAATGAGAACCATGATTTGAAAGTGATATATGTATGGGGGGGACTTAGAAAGGTACAAGAAAGTCTACTAGTGGGTAGTATGTTGAGTGTCTACTGCATTGGTGAGGGTCTGATGATTGTTGAAAATACCAATGAGTGGTGTGCTCATTATCTATTATATTCCTGAGTATTGTTGTCATGATGAGACTACTTATAGTTGTTGCGATAGTAATCTATTATAGTGAGATGGTGTCTTGGCTATTTGCTACCCTGGTGATTATTGTGGTTGTTGTTCTTCGTTGATTGAACAAAAAAAGGAAAGGGGTTTAAGCCCTACATAGGAATATGGGTATATTAGCTATTATTCATAGTTATTTGGTTATCCTATGAGCCATTTGTGGTCAATTTGTGGGAGTTGCTTGTATAAGGGAACCAGGAATGGAGTAAAAGTTACATATGTAAAACACGGTTATAATTATGAACAACAATGATTATTCGGACATCTGATAATGTGTTGAGGGTAGGTATATCTAGCCTGTTGATTTCCTATTACATGCTAGTTGATTAAGCTGATGGGGTGAGGGCTTGATCATTGAGTATCCCTTTGATATTGCTACACTGATTCTTTGTTAAAGATAGATGGGTTGTTTTACTTTTGGTTAGTTGAGATAAAGAGAATGGTTTTTTGATGCTAAGCATACTTATGATCATTGTAATAACTATTTGTGGTAAGTTCAGGGTAAGGATCCCTATGGTGTTTGGATTAGAGTCTCCAGGTACGCCTATATTTATACTTTCGCAGATGAAAGTCCTATTAGTGAGGGATGTTGTAATGATCCTCTGAGTCAGTTATGTGATTTTGCAGTTATTTTGTTGATTTGAACATGTGTATAGTAACCTTGGACTATTGGTGATTTGTTGGGACTATTGAGATGGTTATTGGTTGAGTTATTTGTGATTTATGTGGATTTTTGAGTTAACTAGGAAGTTATAATCGTAAGATGAGTTTTTATGGTAATGTCCTAATAAAAGGCTCTGGAATGGAATTCTGATAGTTCCATCAGTTCTTGAACGACCGAATTAGGCTAGGAGCATGACCGGTATAGTTATTCATGGCTTGCAAATTTAGTCGCCAAAACTGGTTAATAGTTGACTTAGTCAACGCCCTTGAGAAATATTTTCCAGATGAGAATTTTGATAGCGTGGTTAGCCCTAGAACATCGAGTTTAGTCTAGGATGACCCTTCATTTTATACTAGGGACTTCTGGATACAATTTGACCCCTTGGTTTGCGAAAACCAGAGTTTTAACGAGTCCAAAACATTAAAAAAAAGGATTGGAAGGTTACTAAAAAGAGAGGGACAATATAGCATTCAGAGGTGCTGCCATGTGGTGGCGTCAGATAGCACCACATGGGAGTGACATGGCAGATAAGCA
>JBCEWC010010912.1:0-17191 GCA_038996855.1 Solanum aculeatissimum
TTAGGCTCAAACGGACCGTTTAAGGTCCCGTGGTCAAGTTTCCAGTATCTTTCGAATTTCAGGCAGTCCCACTATTTCGTCCATAACTTTTTCATAAGAACTCGGAATCGCGTGAGATAAGTTGAGTTGCAAATATAATTCAAATATCTTCAATTTGATATGTAGTAGCCCATATGGTTCAAATCACACCAAAAGGTATGCTTCTTCGAAGCTCACTGTCCAAACGGCCCCTCTAGGCCCCAAAACGATCCATTTTGCGTTCGGCCGCTTAAACTCAACCCATGGCTACCAAATTTCAACCATGACTATTAAAACGTCATAAGATATCAACCATAAGTAGTTCTGGAAATTTTCGCGTTGTTACACTTGTATACTCTCTGCCCCACTCCACGGGACCTCTCACGGCCCGTGTAGGGTGTCACGGACCGTGGGGTGGTCCGTGGGGCTTGCCTTAGTCCTTGGCTGGGGTCCTGGACACCAGGAGCCCACTAGAACATCCGACGAGTCCCCACACGGACCGTGAACCTTCACACGGTCCGTGGTCCAGCCCTTAGCCCATTTCCAGAACCTCATTTTCGGCGTCTTTATAATTACAGGCAGTCTCACTGCTTTGGCCATAACTTTCTCATACGAACTCCTAATTGAGTGAAACCAATTGCTTTGCGAAGATAAATCAAGGAGCTTCAATTTGATATATAGGAACCAACACAGTTCATACCATACCAAAAGTTATGATCTTTCAAAGTACACTGCTCAACCGGCCCCATAACTTCACCAAACAATCTGTTTTGAACACGGCCACTTAAATTCAATCTATGGCTACCAAAATTCAACCATGACCAGTCCAACACTATCCAAGACCAACCATCAAGAAGTTCAAAAAAATTTGGGTCATTACAATTACTCGTGGGAAAAGCAAGGATGAAAGATTTTCTTCAAGCTAAAGATTATGAACTTTGAAATAGAGTCATTGATTGAAACAAGTATCTAATAAAGAAGAATGTTGAACACAATGACGTACCAAAATAAAAGAGTAAATACACGAAGGATGACTTCAGGATGATTAGATAGAACGACAAAGCTAATTGTACTCTTTTTTTAAAAAAAATGGGGGTAGAGGAAGGAAAAATGGACAAGGGGATTACAATGTGGGGAATCGAACTCTCACCAACAAGGTGTGAGTTCAGGTAGTCAACCAAGTGAACTACTAATATTCCCCCGCTAAGTGTATTCTTATTTGTGGCCTTGAACCAGATAAGTACAACCAAATCTCTAGTTGCACAACTGTAAAAATAAATATGAGATACTCTTGTAAAGACACATAAATGAACAATTCAAGTAAGAAAATTTAGAGTTACCATGTTTTGTACTGAATATCAGACCTTTGAGAGACGGCATGAGAATCTCTTTAAGTCATGATTATTAGGTTCACAATCATTTTGAATGAGATGGTATCAAGGGAAAAAACATTCTCTGTTATAGAATTGGTGCACAAGGCTCTCAATACTCTTTCTAAGAAATAGATGTAAAGGTCAATACCATTAGAGAAGTCGAGGGTCTGACAATCATGACTCTTACTAAACAGGTTGAAAACTTAAAAACATATGAGATGGACATGGATTGTTTAAAAAAGGGAGAAGAAAACAAGGAAAAATCACATCTCTCAAGGAAATTGAAAGTGAAGGATCATATTTGGATGATGAAGGGATTATCGTGATCACTAGAAGTTTCAAAAAAATCCTCTAGAAGGGTAACAACTATAATAAAAAGAGGATCCCTAGAAAGGCAAAAAGTTTAGACAAAGAAAAGTCGGGAGGATGTTAAAAGTTTGATAAAACTAAGTATCAAATCAATGATTGTCTTATGTAAGAGATCAAATGGAAAAGGAAAAAAGTTGAACAAGAACATAAAACAAAGGAACAAGTTCAAGAGAGGAAGAATAAATAGTCATCAAAAGCCATGATGACCATCTAGGTATCAAGTTTCATTTTGACTTTTGCAATTGATTGATTGATGATTTTTTTAGAAAAAAATATCCATCATCCTCACTAATTAATTTCT
Source organism: Solanum aculeatissimum (assembly GCA_038996855.1). Lineage (NCBI taxonomy): Eukaryota > Viridiplantae > Streptophyta > Magnoliopsida > Solanales > Solanaceae > Solanum > Solanum aculeatissimum. The sequence continues at coordinate 2,062 of JBCEWC010010912.1, forward strand.
TTTTTCTAATATTATTCATCCTCATTTCAAAATTAATTTAAACTCACAAAAAAATTTGAAAAGGACATGTTCCTTCCAAATATATGTTTCCTTCTTAATAGACACCATACCTATTCCAAATAGATTTTTCCTCCAAATGAGCATTTTGCACACCATTTCAACTCAGAAGTTTGGCTATAAATATCAAGAATATAACAACCCAACTTGCTAGTGATATTCTTCGCTTTGGCCTTAGGCTGACATGACTTTAAAATGAGTTACTAGTAGGTAAGGTTTGTTTATTTATATATCCAACATCTCTCATATGTTTTGTCAATGTGAGACTTTTTATCTTAAGAAGGATTGTTACACACACTCCCTGTATAGAGTCAACATCCTCGCTGAGGTTTGCTACACAATATGGGATTTTTCTAGACTCAGCACTGAGGTTTACCTCGCCTTATTAAAATTTGTCTAAACTCAATTGAACTCTGGCCACATTGACAAAGTTGACACAGGAGTGACTCTGATACCATTTATAAAAGCTCATCCTGCTAGTGATATTGTTCTTTATAATCCCAAGCCCGAATAGTTTTAAAATGTGTCACTAGTAGGTAAGACTTGCTTACTTATAAATCTAGCATCTCTCCTCTGTTTTATTGACGTGAGACTTTTTATCTTAAGAAGGATTGTTACAAAGGATTACTTAGTTTTCTAGCCTCAAATTTTTTTGCATCTTCTATAAATTTTCTTACAAACTAAAATTTAATTCTAAATATGATTTGAAATCTAACTCTTTCAGTCCGGTGAAGTTATAAAATCCTGAAGTATCTTTACTTTACTAACAATGACTTTTATAGTGTCAAATATTTGTTTTATACATTTAGAATTACTATTTTCTTTGTTCTTCTGGTATTTTTGTTGAACATAGTATTTATCAGATATTTCATGAAAAAATTTATCCAAACAAATCTTCCATTAGGCCCACTATTAAAGTGTGAGCCCCTTAAAGATTAACCTCAAAATCATCAACTTTGCCTTGAAATAGTGGCATCTTGTAATTGTTATCTGTAATGACTTGCTAGGTTATTTTCTGCATATCTATATATTTTTATCATTTAGAAGTTTTCTACTATTTCTATTACGATCCGAACCTAAGGCCTAGTCGTGACACGGTGAATGTGATACTCGAAGGCGCCCCATTCAAGTCTCTTGTTCATATCATAAGCATACATAAGGTAAAGTAAGAAATTCATATGAGAGTAGCAAGCGAAACATATCAATATCAAAGTCATAATTTCCCTTAGGGGAATTACAACATCTTTAGTCCAAAACATGCCTCTACATCATAGATCTTGGCGGAGTCTAAAAATATACTACTAACTCACCCTCCAGATAGAATAACAAATGAAAACATAAAGTCTCAACATGAAAGTATAACATGAACAAGACTTGTCCCCAAAGCATGAGAATTCATCAACAATCTTCAAGCACAATCCAACTCTAACCACATGGAGGAATAGTCTCGTTGTCCATCCTTACATGGTTAGATCATGTAGGCAAAGAAGTATGTGTTAGTGTGTGGAATGTACTAAGTATGTAGGTATCCCATGCATCAAGGAACAATATAACATAATATCAATATGCATAATCATAACTATAGAACAAAGTCTAGATATGAATGATCAATGCATGTTTAAAATCATGAGTAGAAGCATCATCAAAACCTTTCATAACCTAGCATACATATGTTGGAATAATATCATAACCGATAATAAGACAAAACATGATGTTCTAAAACTAACGACGCTAATGAAATTGTCATTTGAGTCAGTTTACCTAAAACATTGATTGAAATCAAATTTTGTCAAATTTTCACTAACATCTCACCTAACGACTCAAACTCATATTTCAGTCCTCAAAATTCTAACCAACCATCGAACTAAATTAAAGTGGACCTTATAAAACTAACAGAAGTGGCAGAATCGCCATTTGCCACTCGGATCATGAAAGGTGGACTAAAATCAACCATTTCAATATAACTTAACTCAAAAGACACAAAATCACAAAAATCTTGCCCGATCACATCAGAGACTGTACCAACCATCCGCACAACATCAATAAAGTATAATACATCTATGAAATAGGATAAAATAGTCATTTTACACATAAAAATAATTTCTCATGAAATGAGACATTACAATTTATGTTTTTGTCCTTACATATTATAACAACAACAACAACATACCCAGTGAAATCTCACAAGTGGGGTCTGGAGAGGGTAGAATGTATGCAGACCGTACCACTACCTCAAAGGTAGAGAGGTTGTTTCTTGGAAACCCTCGTCTCAAGAACTCATAGACAGAATAAACTAGATATGAAAATCGAGAAAGGAAAAGAAAAGGAAACTGGAAGAACAACTAATAACGAAAAACATGATAGTGTATAAATACGCTAAAAATCAATATATATATATGACGAATACTGACAACACAAGCTATAAAAACTCAACTAATCCTACTATCCTATTATACCCCAAGTCCAGACATCAATCTAATCCTTACATATTATAACAATAGTATTAAATAAAAGGACATTTTAGTATTTCAACTTTTCATTTGAGATGTTCCATCTTTTAATAATATGATATTTAGTATATGATATGATGATATGATAAGTGTGTGTACATATATACAAGCAGTCTGTCCCACAATCCATCTATAGTGAAATTCTTGACTTCAATTATCAAATCAATTAGTAGAGATACCTGATGCCACCATAGGTTGTATTCTACCTATTTCTTAATTTTGATCTTTTTTTTGTAAACATGAAAAATATAGGTACATTGAGCAATTATCGAGTGCCACTTCTTACGATATTTATTTCATATAAAATCTCCCATAAAGATATTGTAGAAGTTCTAAAGTTTCCCCATAATTTAGCAGATAGAATATTTACAATATTATATAATGATCTGAAACTATATCCTTCTTTCTTTTTTGATAGGCACATAATATCCCATGTTACTTAGTATTTTTTCCCTTACAACCCCCCCTCCCCCCTCCCTAAATATTATCCCAAAAATTTTTTTGCTACTATCTTGTGGACCTGGTCAATGACTCCTTTGTGTTGGGGTTTGGGGGGGGGGAGTGGGGGTGGGGGTGGAGTTTCCTTAATTGATTGTACTTAAAAGTTTGTACATAAACTTTAGAGAGGAATTTATCATCAGTGAAATATCTCTCTTTACTTACTTGGATGGAAGGAAGTTTTATTACCATTAACCTAACAAACAAATAATGTAAAATTATAAATTTTTATCATGAAATTATATTCTGCTTAACCTAGAATATTTCCAATTTATATTAGTATTAATATAAGAGTTTAATTAGTTAAACCCAAATGCATGTATAACTGGATGAGATAGTTAAAATTAATTGTTTCATCAACAAAATTTTTTCTAATTCTATTTCTCTAGAGGATCAATAGTTTTCGCATTTACCCTCCAATAAGACTTTGAACTCAACTTATGTATTGACATTGAAGATGCTAAATTACTTGAATAAGCCTCTCTTATCTTGATCATAAAATTTGGTTAGAAAAATATGACTTCTATTTAAATTTAAGAAGGTATTTTAGTAAAATCATAGCTAAATTGACAATTTTTTTATAATATAAGTTGAATGTCCTTTCTGTAATTAATAAGTCCATAGATTGCAATATGTTTCTAAATTTTTCTTGTGAATGATAAAATCAAGGTGTCTAATTTTTTTTTAATGTATTTATAAAAATATTAAATAATACTACTAGGAAATATTTTAAACATTTGAATATTGTTAGTTGCTTTCCGTCCGGTTTGGGCATTTGACTTATACCAAATTACTACCAATTAAGAAAGTATAGAGAATTAAGACTGGGCCTTTGGTCGTTTGGTCCGAGTCAGAATATCATACAATTCCAAGAACAATATTTACCCAGTCAACAAACAACACCAAAAAAAAAAAAAAAAAGGAAAACCAAAAATCAAGAACCCCAAAATTGATTCACCTAATTCCTCCTTCCTCTGTGAGTATAAAGAAAGAAAGAGCAATTGTATTTGCATTTCCATTGAAAATTCAAACTTTGTTTTGGGGAAAAAAGGGGAAGAGAGCGTGTGGGAATATACTTTATTTGTAAACCCCATTTTGGTAGTGGAAGAGGAAAGTTGAAAAAGGTGTCGTTTCTTTGATATAAATTATCTTTGCACATCTGGGTTTTAAGTTTTAAGTCAAAAAGGTTCAAACTTTACACATGGGTTTGATTCAGGTATTGCTTGATTCTTGATCTGAGTTGGAATTTCTTTGAGGTTGAAAACATTTTGTTCTTTTAATGAATCATTTTGTGAAATTCTGAGTTTGTGGCATGTGGGTTTCAGCTGAGGAGGAAATCTTGATATCAGTTTGATTACTTTATTCAGTTTTACTTATTTCTGTTGAATATATACATATATATTTACTTGTTTGTGCAAAGTGGGTGGTTGTAGAGAAATATGATCAAACAGATATTTGGTAAGAAGAAGCAGTCAAAAACGGCTGGTTCAACTAGTTCAAAGAAAAGTGATGGAGGAAGTAAAAAGGTTGGGGTATCAGCTAATACTGTTATTTCAGCCCCTTATTCAGTTTCAGCTTCAACAGGGGATAAATTTGTTCGAGATGGGAGTTTAAAGCTCAATGGGAATCTCGTTGCAGCATCTTATGATGCATTGCCTAGTTTTAGGGATGTTCCCAATTCTGAGAAGCACAACTTGTTTATTAGGAAGCTTAACATGTGTTGTGTTTTGTTTGACTTCACTGATCCTGCAAAGAACCTTAAAGAAAAGGAGATCAAACGACAGACGTTGTTGGAGCTTGTGGAGTATGTCACGTCTGCAAATGTAAAATTTACAGAAGTGGTGATGCAAGCAGTGGTAAAGATGGTGTCTACAAATTTGTTCAGGGAACTCATGCCCCAGCCTCGAGAGAACAAGACATTGGCGTTTGATGTGGAAGAGGATGAACCTGCAATGGATCCTTCATGGCCACATCTGCAGATTGTGTATGAGTTCCTTCTGAGGTTTGTTGCATCACCCGAAACTGATGCAAAAGTTGCCAAAAGATATATAGATCATTCTTTTGTTCTCAGATTGCTTGATCTTTTTGATTCTGAGGATCCTAGGGAGAGGGAATACTTGAAAATAATACTGCATCGTGTCTATGGGAAGTTTATGGTACACCGGCCTTACATCAGGAAGGCAATTAATAACATATTTTATCGTTTTGTTTTTGAGACTGAAAAACATAATGGGATTGCAGAGCTTCTGGAGATTCTTGGCAGTATAATCAATGGGTTTGCTTTGCCACTAAAAGAAGAACACAAACTTTTTCTTGTCCGGACATTGATTCCCTTGCATAAACCCAAATGCCTAGCTATGTACCATCAGCAGTTGACTTATTGTATGACACAGTTTGTTGAGAAAGACTGCAAGCTTGCTGATACAGTTATTAGGGGATTGTTAAAGTATTGGCCAGTAACAAATAGCTCAAAAGAGGTCATGTTCCTTGGTGAGTTGGAGGAAATCTTGGAAGCTACCCAATCACCAGATTTCCAAAGGTGTATGATGCCATTGTTTCGTCGAATTGCTCAATGTTTGACTAGCTTGCATTTTCAGGTATGTGTACGCTATGTTGGATATACCTCTTCTATTTATCACATATACAACTACTTGCATGTTTGATATGCAGAACAACACTTATCTCTTATCTTTGTAGAGGATGTTGGTTTTTGTGTATGCTTTTTGTACATGATGTTTATGTTTCATAACTTGCATTGGCCATGTGTTGTCGGGTGGAAAATGGAAAATAGAAAAATAACTGAAGCTAGAAAAATTGACTGATACGCAATTCTTCTGTTTTTTTCTTTTTCTTCTCTTTCCTGCCAAAGCTTGTTTCCTTCTTCAAGCAGACAATTTCCTTTTCAAGGGATTGAATTTCTTGCAGTTAGCAAGTTAGTTTTCTTCCTTTGGTTTAGGATGTTCTGGAAGTTCCCCATACCATTTTGTCCCCTCCCCTTCCTTTTGGATAAGGCATTTATATTCTGTGCTTGTTTGAGGGTACAATGTTGTGATAGTCATAGTTTTGTTTGTATTCCAATTGGTGAATCTGCAACATGTCTTATGATGTCTAGAGATGAGTCATGATTTATGCAGTAGGGGAGTTGTTGGTTATGGTAAATGAAGCTGTCTTTGTGCAATGACAGGTTTTTGAAATATTCTCAAAAGTAAGAAATAACATTAGTATTTGTCAGAGCCTATTATGGAGCTGCTACCCTTTGAGTTTGAGATGAAGTGGTGGTGAGGAAGATAAAAATGGCTTGTTCCAAGAGACCAGATGGGTTGGTACCAAGGCATAGGATGTTGATGGTTTAAGTTGTGGTAGTCAGGAGGCTCGAGAGATAGGAATGAAGTAGGTATTTTAGTAGAAAAAGACCTGAGGGAGCGAGTAATAGAGGTTAGGGGGATCAATAATAGGAGAATGACGATTAAGCTAGTCGTTGGTGAGCTTGATTTGAACATTATTAATGCTTATGTGCCTTAGGTGGGCGTGGATGAGGAGGCCAAAAAGCTCTTTTAGGAAGATTTGGATGAGGTAGTGAGAGAGGTATGCAAAATAGCAAGAAGATTTTATTGGGGGGAGATTTTAATGGCCATGTTAGGGTTGCTTCAGTAGCCTTGATGATGTTCATGAAGGCTTTGGTTTGGAGGAAGGAATAGAGGTAGAGCTTTACTTCTGGATTTTACTAATGCTCTTGAGTTGGTAGTTGCTAACACGTGCTTTCGGAAGAGGGAGAACCACTTGGTTATCTTTTGTTGCAAGGTAGCTAAGACCCAGATAGATTACTTACTTCTTAGGAAGGGTGATGGAGTCCTTTGTAATGATTAAAAGGTTATTTCGAGTGAAAATCTTAATACCTAACACAAGCTTTTGATGCTAGAGAGAATTGGAGAAAGAAGGCCTTATATGACCAACTAGAATTAAGTTGGGTGGCTTGACTCTTGCCCTTTCTCGGGAGATGGGGGAGAATTGACTGGTATGGGAGCTTGAAGTAATAGCAGGGATGTGAACAATCTGAGGGATAAGACAACTAGTTGTATTAAGAAAGCAACTACAGAGGTGCTAGGGGTATCAAGGGGTAACTTTGGTGGTCATCAAGGAGATAAGTGGTGGAACAAAGAAGTCCAAGGAAAAGTGGAAGCAAAGAAGGTTGCACATACAAAGTTGACGGAGTGCGTGGACACAAAAGAGAAGCGAGTACTTAAGGAAGACTATAAGATGACAAAGACAGAAGCTAAGTTAGCGGTTACGATTGTCAAGATAGCAACTTTCGAATGCTCATATGTCGAGCTAAGGACAAAGGTGGGATATGAAATTGTATAGGCTTGTGAAAGTAAGAGAGAGAAAGGGCTTGTGACTTGTATCAAGTGAAGTGCATTAAGGATGGGGAAGGCAAGGTGTTGGTGAAAGAGACCTCTATAAGCAAAGATGACAAACATACTTGCACAAACTCTTGAATGAAGAATGGGACAGAGATACTGTATTTGGTGAGTAGGCATACTCTGAAAGACTTCAGGACTTTGAGTACTATATGTGTTGTTAGGTTAAGGAGGTTAAACATGCTATTTTTAGGATGCGCATGGGTGGAGCAATGGGACCTAATGAGATTCTGGTGGAATTTTAGAAAAGCATAGGCAAGGCAAGTATGGTATGGTTGACTTGGTTGTTTAATGCTATTTTTTAGACGGCAAAAATGCCTGATGAATGGAGATGGAGTACAGTGGTCCATTATACAAGAATAAGGGCGATATCTAAAAATGTAACAATTACAAGGGTATCAGATTGCTAAGACACACTATGAAGGTCTGGGAGAGATTGGTGGAGATGATGGTGAGGAGAGAAGTATCCCTTTCTGAGAATCTATTTGGATTCATGCTAGAGTGATCGATTGTTGAAGTCATCCATCTTGTGTGGGGATTGGTGGAGAAATATAGAGAAAGGAAGAAAGACCTATATGGGGTGTTTATTAACCTTGAAAAGGACTATGACAAAGTCTCGAGAGATGTCCTATGGAGGTGTTTGGAGGCTAAAGATGTCCTGATGGTTTATGTTAAGGCAATAAAGGAAATGTATGATGGAGCCAAGACTTGGGTTAGAATGGTTTGAGGAGACTTGGAGCACTTCCTAGTTGAGATGGGGCTACATCAGGGAATAGTTCTTAAGCCTTTCCTATTTGCCTTGGTAATATGGATGAGTTCACGCGGTGTATTCTAGAAGAGATTTCATAGTGTAAATTATTTGCGTCGACATAGTATTGATTGATGAGACACGGGATAGAGTTAATGCTAGATTGGAGTTTGGAGACAAACTTAGGGTTCAAAGGTTTCAAGTTGAGTAGGACCAAAATGGAATATTTGGAGTGCAAATTCAATGTTGCATTAGATGAAGCAAACGTGGAAGCAAGGCTTGTCACACAGCTATCCCTCAGAGAGGAAATCTCAAGTATTTGGGTCCATAATCCATGGCAGTGGGGACATCAAAAATGATGTTACACTTTGCATCGGGGTAGCATGGATGAAATGGAGTAAGAAGAGTTCCTGGATTTGAGTCTCACCAAAATTTAAAAAAACTCTCTGTTTCTTCTAACCCATGTTTCTTAAACTTCAACCCACAATTCTATAGCCAAATATACAAATCAAATCCATAAACCAAGTTCCGAAACTTACCTTCCTCTTCCGCTTCTCTCTTTAGTTAAGAATCAAAGCTTTTAATTTGTTTTTCTTCTTCTTCGTTCTTTCACTGGAAACCGAGACAGCAGCTTCCAAATTTGTTTTGTTTGTTGCACGCAGAATCCCAATCCTTATCACCTGCTCTTTTCTTTCTTTTTCCTTTCCTTTCTTTTCTTTTCGCTGCTGCCAGCTTGCAACACTTGGTTATGGGCTTTAGCCCAATTATTTATGTTTTGAAAAGTTCCTTTTTGGTCAAAACAAAACAATCTGCCTCTTCTCTCTCTTTTTTCTTTAAAAAAATGACAAATGTGCCCTTGTTACATTATAGGATACTACATATCGAAACATCAAAGTGGACCAAACTTGCCATAGCTAAAGCATGCAAAGCTTTTGAAGTTAATGTCTCTGGGTTTGAGCATGAACTTTTGGACATCATTTTGAAAATGGAGGAAAGAAGACAACTAGAGCTGCAACAGAGAAAATCAACATGCAAGCCAATTAAGAAAAGCAATTATGAAAGTATGTGGCTCCAAGCAGAGGAATTCTTAGACAAGGTAAAAGAATGGTGGCAAAGTTACATGGTCAGCAGATCAGGAGTAGTCTGGATTTTGTACTAATACAAAAGTTGAAGTTCCTCAAAGATCTTACCACTTGGAATAAAAGTAGTTTTATGGCATAGTAGAGAAATAAAGAAATAGGGATCCGGAAGAGTAATGGCACTCGAATAGGCCATGTAAAGCAGAACATTATCATAAGGTAAGACATCCAAATTGCTAGATTTGAAACTAGAACTTCAGTAGTTTGCCAAGGCTGAAGTGGTCTCATGGATGTAGAAATCGAGGTATCTGCTCTTAAACAAGGGGACGAAAATACCAAGTATTTCCAAAATATGTAAACTGTCACATAAGAAATCAACTACATTGATAAACTCAGCCAAATGAAATCCTTGAAGAGAAGGGGCAGATTAAGAAAAAATTCCTGGACTTGTACCAAAGGCTATATACTGATGAGCCTTGGAACAGCAAACTTTGGTGAAATGACGTGTATTACATAAGAGCAAACAGAACTGAAGAAGGCTTTTGAGAATTAGCAACTATTAGATCCTATACATCTGACAAGGCACCAAGTCCAGATGACTATATGATGACTTTCTTTCATAAAGCCTGGGAAATCATCAGTCAAAAGATAAAATCTACCTCACTACCATTTAAATAACCCCTCCGTTTCAATTTATTTGTCTTACTTTTCTTTTTAGTCCGTTTAAAAAAGAATGTCTCTTTCCCTTTTTAGCAACTCTTTAATTCTAACATTGCACATGGCATGTTTAAGACTACAAGATTAAAGAACATTTTGGTACATTACACATATCTTTAGATTTAAGACCACAATATTGAAAAGTCTTTTTATTTTCTTAAACAACTTGTCAAGTTAAAACCTGACAAATAAATTGAAAAAGAAGTAGTTAGTTTTGGTCAACTCCAGCCTGTTGATGATATCAGACAAGGAACCCACTCTCCCTCTTTCTCTTTATTCTAATTATGGAAGGGTTAAGTAAAATGCTTGATAAAGCCAAGAACCTATCATGGATAAATGGTTTTGAAGTAGGTACCAATCATGGGAATGCAATTACAGTTTCACATTCACTTTGTGGAGATGATACCTTCATTTTCTGTGGTGTTATACCCTAATCTTACATTGCTCATTCTTTAGGTTCTATCAGGACTACACATGAATATGTTGAAACGTACCATTAATCCGGTGTGCACCGTAGGTACTTTTCCAACAAACCTACATAGGGTGGCTACTTGGTGCTAGATTCAGATCAACTGAAATTTGGAATGTATAGTGGAAAAGTTTGAAAGAAGATTGGGTACTACTTGGCAGATGCAATACATTTCAATGAGTGACAACCTTACACATAGTGACTTACCAATAATATTTTGGATAACATTCCCACACACTTTTTGATTGTTTTCCGTCCTAGTTAAGTTGTAAAAGCAGCTAGACAAGATTAAAAGGGAATTTTCTTTACGAAAAAACAACTTTATCAAAAAAAAGATGAGAAGGAATTTTCCTTGGAAAGGTAGCAGCAAAATACACAAGTTTCATTTGGTTAATGTCGAAAAGTCACAACTTAAATTCCTAGGGGGTTAGGAAATCTGAAATCTCTCCATAATAGATCGCATGCTCATGAAATGTATTTCGAGATATGTTCAGGAAAGCTTGTTCTTTGGAAGAAGGTGGTGCTTGCAAAACATGGTGTTCAGAGCCATTGGTGTGCCAAAATATCTAGTGCTCCACATGGTGTTGGCTTCTGGAAAAATGAAATTAAGTTGTGGAATGAATTTTCATTTTTACCTTTCTCTCGAAAAAATACTTTGTTGGATGTATTTTATCAAAACTGCAGATTCCTAAGTAGACAATGGGATAAACATCAAGGTTGAAAGGATAGGTGGTTGGGAAATTCAGTTCTGCAGATTGAATATCCTAATCTTTTTCAATATCTTCAACAACCCAAAAGTCGAGAATCTTATAAAGCCGAGAAGACAATACTTGGAATCCACTACTCAAACGGAATGTGCAGGATTGGGAGCTTGATGAACTACTCAACTTACTTGAAAGACTTGGGAACTGCACAATCAATCAACAAATATCAGATGGACTTAGCTGTGGTGATAAAGCTGACAGGCTATACTCTGTAGAAGCAGGATGTTCGATCTATTGTGCCCAAAATGAGATGGTGCATAATTGGCTACAGAAACTAATCTGGAAAAGACAATTACCCTAAATAATAATTTGTTTCAGCTGGACAATACTTTATGAAGCATGTTTGACTCAAGACAATCTCAGCTGAAGAAAACATACAGATGCTATGTAACAACAAAGCATAAAAACCAAAAATTATTGCAGATATATGGGACACGGTCATTTCAGTTTTTGGACTTAGTTGTGTCATGCCTGTGGATGTGTGAATATTAAGGATGCCTATGTATGCTGGAGTTCCTGGAAAGTTGATAGGTCCATGAGGAAAAATCTGGAAAAAGGTTCCTGCCTGTATTTTTTTGGTGCGTCTAGATAGAAGGAACCATAGGTTTTTGATAGAATATCAACCCCAACTTACTCTCTCAAGTGTAAATGTCTTTTATGTTTATATAGTTAGAGTAGTTTTTGCCCATAAATATTCATGTGACACATTTTTGTACTTTGTGAGCTCCCTATTTTTAGTATAGGCTATTGGAATAGAGCTAACAAATTCACTTTTGTACTTGTTCTCTCTTGTACTATTTGCATCTTCTTGAGTAATCTTGAAGTTGTGTTACAACAAGAATGATCAACTTTGCAATAAAGTGGAATTGAAGTCAGGCAGTGTGGCTGCATGTTGATGCATGTTGCGTGACATGTTACTTGGAGCTAGCTAGCTCACCTTTTGGTCCCTCTATTAGCAGACCAAAAAACTTGTGTCAGTTAGTTGAAGGTTAAATATGCTCAGTGGGATTTAGGAGGTCAGTATTGAAGTTTGATGTAAGTTGAGGGACTAAAAGTGCAAGTTGCTCCTCCTCTCCTGTTATGTCTTATTCTTCTTCTCATCCCCGTTAATTCTTTTTGTTTTATTTTCTTAAATTATTGATTCTAGACATTGTATACCTAATTGCTATGTTGGAATACTATAGATTGCTGTAGAATAGAGGTCCCCTTATATTTATTTTGATTTTTTAATCTGGATGAAACAGAAAATTCAGTTATTGATGCTTTTGCATAATGAGTTTCTCCAAATTGTTGATTAATGGATATTGTTCTTCTGAACTCATAGAATGTTTGGAATGAGAAGAAGATCAAGGCCTCATATTTTACCATGTTGCTTCATGGATTAACTTGGATACAACATTCTACATTTTCTTTTTTGTTTTTTTAATTTGCTCTACTTAATTTTCAAATTTGTCAATTCAGAAGACTTAGTGTTTGTGTTCACCATAGGTCGCGGAGAGGGCTTTATTCTTGTGGAACAACGATCATATTGAGAATTTGATAAAGCAACACCGAAGAGTGATACTGCCTATCATCTTTCCTGCACTGGAGAGAAATGCCAGAAACCATTGGAATCAGGCTGTTCACAGTTTGTCACTGAATATTCGGAAGATATTCTATGATCTTGATCCTGAGCTATTCAAGGAGTGCTTGCACAAGTTTCAGGAAGACGAATTGAAGGAAGATGAGATTAAATCAAGACGTGAAGCTACATGGAAACGATTAGAAGAACTTGCTGCCAAAAATACTACAAGTAATGAAGCTGTGCTTGTGCCATCCTCCGGGCATTCTCGAACTTAACATTAAGATATGTTTGTTCTTCCTTGTTCTTAATTTTCATAATTCTGGTTAAATTTACATTTTGGAAGCAATGAATTTATCAAGGGGAAAAGGGATTTTGTGTGTCATTGGCTTTTTTTCCCTGGTCAGTTTCATCCTGATAGCTGTAGTTGTAACTATAATTTGTTTATATGCGTTAACGTTGGCGATTTGGAAATGATATGGGCGCAAGTAAATTGATCAAAATTATGCTTCGTTAAACATCTTTTCTTTCATTGTGGTGGTTAACTTTTGCCAGAATACCAAAACTCTTCAACAAATGCTTATAATTCTTAAGATGAGGTATAGATTATAAGATGTTGTAAGTTGGACATTTTGCTCAAGAGACTCTTTGCATACATTCCAAACAGAAGCTACAGAAGCTGATGGGAATAGTAGATTAGTCGCTTATGTTTGGTCTAATTGGAATATCACAAAGTTAAATTGGATGTTAACAGTTTTAAAAAGTAATCACAAAGTTAAATCGGTAAATGCTAGATTGAAATTTGCAGATTGTAACTAGTCATTTAGCAATTCTGTAATTTGTGACATCATAGTTTTACTTATTTGTTTGTTTGCTTATCATTTGACTTTTTGTGGAACTGAAGGATCTTAGGAAATGGTTGTAAACAACAAGGTCCCGAATATGGTAGCTCTTGTAGTTTTCTCGATTGATTAGGAACTAAACTTTGTCAGGGTAGTCCATTTGTAAGCATTAGCTGGCTATAGGAGAAATTAACCAAAAGCTACATGATGCCTTCAATCGAAACAATAATATACAACTAAGTACTAATTACAAAAGAACAAAAATATAAAATTTGAAGGTAAAATCCAGATTGCATCTGTAAAGTCCAATTGATTGAAATATCCCCTTTTTATTTTATCATACAGCTGCCTGACATTGTCTTCAAAAGTATCTCCTTATGTTAACTGATATTACATATTTTAATTATTTTTCATTAGAAAAAGGGAAGTTTTTTTAGAAAGTCTTAAGCATGTTACAGAAATTTTCAATAGGATGAGCCATTAAACTCTTCTGTCTCGAGAATATAATGCTATATGACTCATCAATAATATACAGACCTATTTATATCTTACTCTTGTGATTCTCTTGAGTGATTGACTAACCTTCTTTAATAGAGTGAGAATATTGTATTGTTGGGGAAATTCCTTGTGAAGGTTGCAAAAGTGGTTTGGTTTGCAAATGGTCAAGGAAGAAAGTTTCAATTTCTATACTAAGAGCTTTTAGGTAATGAATATAAGTTCACACGGAGTGCAAACCACCCTCTATCACTATCTGCAGTGTTTGCATTTTTTACTAATACTTTCTCTTGTTCACCTTTTCAAATATTCGATGTTTTGTTTCTTTTAAGTTAATTATTGAGCTTCTTATCCTACATGTAGCACATAGTTGACTGAAACTATATATATTCTTCTGTTTGAAGAAGTTTCTAGTTGGGTAATCTACCTTTATTAGACTCTGTTAATTGCAAGTGATAGCGTGTGTGAACTTTGTTTGAGTGAAACCTGTTCCTTTTCATCAAATATTTTTAAAGTTATTTTGAGGAATATGTCTTAATCAAGGGACTGTCTTAGCTAAAGTGTGTGTGTGCAACCTAATTCACCTTATAGCCTTTTAGGGGTCATTTGGTGTGAAGGAGAAGTAGAAATAATCCCGGGATAAAAATATAGTGATCCTTAAATCGATGTTTGGTTGGCAAATCCGGAATAACTTATCCCCGGACTAATAAATAGTATCGGGATAAAAATATAGTGATCCTTAAATCGATGTTTGGTTGGCAAATCCGGGATAACTTATCCCGGGACCAATAAATAGTACCGGGATAAGTTATCCCTTTTCTTTGGGGTTATACTAGTTGTCCCGGGGATAAAAAGGATAAATGACAAACTTATCCTTTTAAATCTTTTTTATATTTCATTTTGTATATTTATGTATATTTACATTATTTTTAATACAATATATAATAACATTCACAACCTTCACTCTTTATT
>JBCEWC010010913.1:0-17190 GCA_038996855.1 Solanum aculeatissimum
CTATTAAAGTATTTTCTATGTATTCTGGTGTTTTTTTTGCGTCTAAACTTTTTTCTATTATTCTTTTTGTCATATTTGCTTTCCATAACTGAATTGCTTTATCAACATCGATTATGCAGTCTAAATCTAAAAAATTATAATATCTATTAGTTATTTTTGTTGGTGTCCATTTTTCTTTATTATAATTATTATATGTTCTTGATTTATTTTTATAGTATTTATGTGTTCTAAATGATTTTTCTTCCTATTCTTTATGACTTATATCTTTGGTGTTAGATGTACTAGGTTTATTAATCATTAATAATTCCAATGGAAGAAAGATGCTACTGCTAGTAGGCAACACACATTGTAATTAGGCAACCCAACCTTTAACATTTCTATGAAGACCAAGTGATCTTAAGCGAACATCCAAAAAATTTATAGGATGCGACCAAGTAATTTCAAGATTACTACATCATTAAATAGACAAACGCCATACAACTTATACCAGTAAGCATGTTTTCACAGAAACCAAAAGAATAACAAGTCTTAGAGTAGTGTACCTGATGATTTCCAATCCATACGTATTAGAATTATTACTTCACCTCAACTTTACTTTCAAACCCAATTTTAGGTTGCCAACAAATTTTAGAAAACTTAATCCTTAGAAGATCATGCTTGGCTAAGGACGAGAAATTCTTAGATTCGGATAGAACAAAATCATAACCATATTTAAGACTAATTTTGAGATGCGATAAACATACCCAAACCAATTTTTAGACATAAGTTACTACTAGTGATTCACATAAACAAAACGATGCTACAGGGTGAAATTTTTTTGACAACGAGGTTACAACTTATGTTGTCTTAATTTTATCACAATAAAGAGCAAGCAATTAAAACATAAAACAGAATTCAAATATTTCCAGAAATCAACATAGGAGGATGGATTTGATTTTTTTTTTTATGAAATATTTTGAACTAAAACAGTGAGCCACAAAATTGATTCAAGGTATTGGAAACGATTGATATTCTATCATAACACACATCTCGGATTTACTCAGTAGCATCATAGATTAGATTTTACAAGTGAACTGCTAAACTTGAAAGATTAAGAAGTTTTCTGCATCCTTTTGCCCTTAATGAGTATGCTTAATAGTAAATTTTAAAAAATAACAGTTGACTAGTATACCATATCCACAAGAATGAATGAACTTTAACTCCCTAAATTCACCTAAACAAATGTGTGCCAGAGATCCTGGATCACATAATTTATGCAGTTCAATTAAACCACACGAAAATAATATAACTATCTATAGGAAATATAATAACTAGTAGAATCTAAAAGCCAAGAGAACTTTAATGTATGAAGGGACCCTAGCTAGGCAAAATTAAACACTTATGAGCAGAAGCTATTCATGAAATCAACAGACATGAAACGAGAAGTATAATGAAATGACAAGGGATATCGCCTTTTTCAAAGCAACGAACTGAGACAGCGATGACGACGAGCTAATGGATTCAAGAGCAACTCCTACAAACACAAGCTTGAGCCTTTTTTGAAAAAATCTTTCAAACTCGGTGACTTATTCCCCGAGTTTGTGAGCTACTAGTTGATTTTTTTGCAATTTTTGGAATGTATCTACTAGAGCATGACGTTGTGCATTTAAAGTGTCCATAACCTAACCCTTCTTTCAAATTCAAGACGGTATTTATCGGAGGTTAATTAGGGTTCAAGAATGGGAGAAAATTTTGAACAAAATTGAGAAAAATCTAATTCAAAATTCAAATTCGAATAGAATATGCCTGAATTCGTTGAAAATTTTCCAACTGATTGAGAATCATAGCTATCTTGAGATGGAGGATGATTAAGGAACACGATAATGCCACCTGAATTATTCTCTAACGATAAAGGAAATGAGGAAAAGACACGTAGGAGTGAAATGAATCAGAACGTTGGGGTCGTTTTGATACTGCTGGTTGCTGATTTGGAACTTGGAGGAGAAGGAGCGTAGGGCATGTAGGAGAGGGGAAAGAAATGGAAAGGAAAGACACGTGAGGTTTTTTTGGTTGTTGTTGCTTTGTTAGCTGCTCGAAAAAGAAAAAATAAGAACAGTGGAATGAGGAGTATATAATGTATATATTGAATTAAAAGGGGGTTGGGTCGGCTAAGGCTGATTTGGGCCGCAATTTGGTTCGAAAAATGAATCAATTTTTGGTCTGAAAAAATGGATTACGGATAGGGGAATATTATTAAAGATTTGACCATGTTAACATGACAATTTTTGCCAATTTGGAATTTAAAAAGGTTGCCAAATTGAATTAACTAATTAATTCACATATGAGATGAATTTAATATTAATCAATTAAAGAGCATCTTAAAATTAACGAAATTAAATAATTGTTGATTAATTGACTCTAAAATAATTTAGAATTAAATAAAGATAATCAACAAAAATAAAATCACTTTTTTTATTGGGAATAATTTTGAAAAAAATATTCCTACACCATTTAAGCCCCTAATTTAAAATGACATGTAAACTTTCTTAAGTTACATCAAAATGTCAACATTTTGTTTATAAAACAATACAAACCTATAAACCCATTAAAAAAAGAAAAATGTTGATTTTATATGGTTGTAATATATTCTTTATTAGTTTATTGCTAATGACACTCTTTGCACAGAACACAAAATCAAAAAAGAAAAAGCTGGTTTAATGCGATTTGTAAAAAATTACACTCAATTAACTACTAATCTCTCTCCTTAACTACATTTTGTCATTTATTAACGTATTAATTAAATTGTCATTTAATTGATACATATTGGGCAGACTTCAATTTTGCCATTTAATCTTGCCATTTAATTTTTTTCTTTTTCCTTTTTGCTGGAAATCTTCTCCTTAATTAAATGGTGGAATAATTGATCTTAAGGTTGACGTTTTTTAGGTTTGTTTTATAATTAAAATCAACTATAATTATATATTTACATGATGAAAGTTCTGTTGTTGTCTATGATTATAATTAAGTATTTATGTGGTGAAAATATGTTGGGGTTATCTGATTGAAAGTTTGTATGATTTGTTGTGAATTTTTTGGTATACTTTCAGTTAAATGGTAAATAATTGGTGTTTAGGTTGATATTTTTTAATTTTTTAATGCCCTGTGAAAAAAATTGGTTGATGTCTTTGGTTATAATTAGATATTTATATGGTGAAATTATTGATGGTACACACAACTGTACCATAAAAAAGTCAATAATTTAAACAAAAAATGGAACAAAAAAACCTAGGAAACTGAGCAAAATTTTTACCATTCTACCTGGAAACACATAACAACAACAATCAAAACTACGCAAAATGAAATTCAAAAAAATATTATTTGATAAAAAATAAATATTCCCAATTTAAAAGTGGCTAAAATCATAATGAAAAGATGTTGTCTATTTGATGCTTCTTGGTGCATACTTTGATAGGACCACATTGTCACTAACTGAAACATTTTCCATTGAAACTTTCGGTGCGTTAAGTCTGCTGACAACCTTTCCAGTAACTTCACTCTCACTGACTGCATCAGACTCAATTTTCCTTTTCCCTTAATACCAAAGCAACGCACCATACCTAGACGAAATAAATCCGGATCTATGAAAACTGTAGCAATATCCATATGACCTTGTGAAAAATATTCAGCAAAAACATACGTATAGAGACCATAATGTCATGAAGAGAGCCACTTAATATGTTGGTCATAAGGAAACAACTAAATCAATAGTTTACCAAAAACATACATAAATATCTACAATAACACCAAATAAACTACCAACTATAAAAGGATAACATCATCAATAAATTATACTATCAACAATTTAACCAAGTTTGACATCAACAGTTATACCAAAAAAATTGTAATATCAAGAATAATACAAAAAAAATGTCAACTATATCAGTGAGAAATTTACAAAGTTTGATGTCAACCAAATCAGAAAAAAATATAAAAAATCAAGAATATGAGCAATATTACTACCAAACTATACAAAGTATACCAATTTTTCAATAAAAAGAATACCAATTTTTCTGTCAACTATGTCACCAAGAATCAAACACATGAAGGGGCAACTAAATCACCAGTTCACCAAAAAAATATATGTGCACATAACACCAAATAAACTACCAACTATAAAGGGATACCATCATTAATAAAATATACTATCAACAATTTAACCAATAAAAATATTATCAAGAAAGTAAGAGTTCATATTAAAAAACAACGATTTAACCAACTTTGTCAATTAATTTTTTTCATGTGAATACATATCAATACTGAAAAAATAATCGATATATATTATCAACCAAAAACACCCACCCAAATTCAACATAAAAATATATCAGTGAGAAATCTACAAAGTTTGATGTCAATCAAATCAGAAAAAAACATAAAAAATCAGGAATATGAACAATGTTACTGCCAGACAATACAAAGTATACCAATTTTTCAATAAAAAGAATACCAATTTTTCTGTCAACTATATCACCACGAATCAAACACATGAAGGGACAACTAAATCAATAGTTCACCAAAAATAATATAAATATATACAAATAACACCAAATAAACTACCAATTATATAAGGATACCATCATCAAATACTTCACAGAATCATATTTTATGATTAAACAACACATAATGAAATAACAATTGACTCTAACAAAATTAAAAAGAATAGCTTGACCAAAATATTAAACCTTTGGAATATCAACTATCAAAATAAAAATAAAAATAAAAATGGAGAAAATGTAAGAAGCTAACTATTTGGATCATTTGAACGAAACAAATACCAAAACCTTAATAAAATTATTTGAAGTACGTACTTTGAACCTTTCCATTGCTGTGGACTATTGTCTCCAATGAAAAAATTCATCGATTTTGACATAATTCACATGCAGACGAAAAAAATTACAAAAATACAACTAAGAAATCAACAAAAGAGTTGCAAGAAATAGAGATGGAATGAATGCAAGAACCGATCAATGTGGAAGAGAGGCCTGTGATTTTCGAAAGGTCACAACAATGACGTTGAAAAGAGAAAGAATTGTGTGGAAGGATTTTTGAGTCAATAAAGAAAAAACTTAAATGCAACCTTAAAATAAAAAATGGATAAATATTTATGTTCCTTTTCTAAAAAAAAGTAATAAAGGTGTTGTCATAAATAAAATTTTAATTGGGACAAAATTGACAAAAAAAGGAATTTTTGACTAATCCCTGAAATATATTAAATGAAAAGTAGTGGCAAAGACAATAAATTAATTAAATAATATTAATTTAACTTAATAACCATGATATACAAAAATAAAAAAATATAAAATCATAAATAAATTACTTTTCAGAATAGGATTAAATGCACATTTGTCACGCCGCGGGAGGGTACTCTTGATACGGATGACACTCAAAGACTATTGCTAGTCCCCAAGCGAACCACTTGACCTCACCACATTCATTCAATCAATAATTAACATAAGTGAAAGACTAGAGAAAGTAAAAGTGGTCCAATCTCAATCTTAAATAATCAAATCAAGTCAATAGGGCTAGTATGAAAAGAACTAGCTTGAAACAATATCCAATCAAACACATTGACTCTAGTGTATGAAGTCTCTATCAACTATTCAATGATGCCAATGACAGGTCCATGGCTACCTCAAATCAAAAGAAAAATAAGCCTAAAGTCAAACTCTAAAAGCTGGATGAAATGAATAATGTGCCTCCTCCAAGATCAAAGAGGACTCACCAATTAACTGAAAAGTGGGAAAGATCCTCAACGAAACACCTATTGATGATCTCTCTTACCTTTCTCTGTCTCATAAAATGATGCAGTACAAATGGATGTTAGTACGTGGAATGTACGAGTATGTAAAATGGCTGAATGAAACATGCATCAAGGTAGAATACTGTCAACTCAAATAACTCAAATTAAGAGATATGAAACTAAATCAGGATGTCAAATGTCTATCTAAAGTAAGAATAAAAAGTAGATAATGAACAATCAGTACAAATCCACTCCAATCAATCTAGAGTACTATCAGTATAGAATCTATCTGGGAGTTTCTCTTATCCAGTAACAATCACTTATGAGTTAGTGATCATAAAACAATCTCATTGATGTTTCCACAACCGCTCAGTACTTGCCAGGGTAAAGAGCAAATCGACCCATAATGGATCAAATCAAATCAAACGAGTCCTCTATTCTTTCAAGAGAGGAAATTTCCAACTTAATGGTTTCAATCCTTTCCTACGTTTGGTGATGTAGTTATTGAGTTCGATTTGGATTTACTCTTACTCAATTTAGTGGTTGATACTCCTCCCAAGACTCAATGCTCATAAAATATTCAACTCTCAATCAATCCAATCAGTGAGTCTCATAAGAACTCTTATCAATCACATTGGCCTTTCAAGAGTTAATTAGTCAATCATGTAGGAGGACTTTCAATTTAGACCAATCTTTAGAGTTCAATTATAAAGACTCATAGGACCATCAAGTTCTATCAACGTATCATCATGCTCACATCACAATCATAATTAACATTCTCAAATTAAGGCTCTAGACTCAATCCCTAGGTTCATTCATGAAATCTTTTATGAAGTAATATATAGGGTTTGTAGAATAACTCATGTAAAAATATTAATTCACTGAATCAAGTTTATGACGATCATCAACATATGAAAATACGTAGAATGCACATAGTTTATAAGAAATCATTCAAGATAACGCATGCAAACTCAACACTTTCACCTTTCAACTTATGTCAATCAAAAGGGGCACATAGAAGAACAATTCCATGCTTTAATTTAGCCTTACATGCATGAAAATTAAGAAGGACGATTAGTTTTTCAGATAATCTCTACTCGTGTTCTTAGAACCCTAGTTTTTTCTTTTCCTTGATGCTCTCCAGAATTTCTAAGTATTTAATTAAGGAGTAATACCTGTAAGGTACTGATAAGCGGTTTAAAACACATTCAAAACATCATGGGTTTTATTTAAAAAGGGTGGGAAAAGATGAAATTATCCCTAATTAAAACTTTTGAGTGGAACCACGAGACCTATTTAAGAGTAGTAAGTCCACTTATGGGTCATAAGTTACCTCTTGTAGGTGGAAGTGCCCAAAGATTGAGTTACTAGAATTTGGACCTGGGACTTACAAACACCTTCCTACAACTCGTAAGTTAGGTTACGGGCCATCTGACAACTCTTGGTTTCAAGGTTCGAAAATATTGGTTTTTAGGGACTTGATCTGCAAACTAGACTTACAGGTTATAAGTCGTGTGACAGGTCATTTGTTAACTCGTCATTCAACATAAAAAAAGTTGATTTTTGAGTTATTAACCTACGGACCATGATCTACGGATCATGGAATAAGATACGGTCCGTAGACTACCTCGTACATAGGCCTCAGACATAGGAAAATTTACCAAGTCACAAGGGCACCTACGAGATCTCATTTATGGGCGTAGTTTACTCTACGAGCAGTAGGTGGCCTTCATGATTTCCTCCAGTGACTTTTCTGAATTATTTTTCTTAGGGCATTTACTCAGATTAGGTGGGATGAATTTAGAGGTATTACATTATCTCCTCCTTAGGATCATTCGTCCTCGAATGATGAACAACTAGGAGACCTATCAAGCAGGAATATCATCAAGAACTCAAATACTCGGATACTCGAACACTCATACTTTAGAAATCAACTTCAACTCTGGATTAAGAATTGAAAGACTACTTCTATCCTCATCATTAGGAATGAATACAATTAAAGACATGCATATTCAAATACTCATGGACTCAAGAGGAGCATCAACTCAAAGATAAGAACTCAACTTAACAATGGAAAAGTACTCAAAGAATAGAAGTGAATTATTACCATTAATTTCATCATTAGGGGAACGAATAGGTATGGGTATCTAGCCTTCATATCCTCTTCAACTTTCCATGTGGCTTCTTCTACAAATTGATTTCTCCATAACACCTTAGCAGATGCAACCTTTTTTATCCTCAGCTTGTGAACCTGACAATCAAGGATTTGAATGGGAATCACCTCATAACTCAAACTACCTTTTACTCCTATACTTTCAACAGGCACAACCAACTGCAGATCTCCCAAACACTTCTTAAGTATGAAAATGTGAAAAACTAGGTGGATGAACGCCAACCCTAGTGGTAACTCCAAATCATAAGCTACATTGCCCACCCTTCTTATGATATGGTAAGGGCTAATATACCTTGTAATCAACTTCCCTTTCTTCCCAAATCACATCACACCTTTCATGGGTAACACTTTCAAATACACCCAATCAATGACCTCAAACTCCAAGTCTTTTCTTCTAACATCGGTATAGGATTTTTGCCAACTCTATGCAGTCTTGAATCTTTCTCAGATGATTTTTACTTTCTACATGGATTGGTGAACAAATTCTAGCCCAATAACCCTATCTCACCGACCTCAAACCAGCCAATCGGGAACCTACATCTCCTCCCATAAAGTGCCTCATATGGGGTCATCTGAATACTCGAATGGAAACTGTTATTGTAAACGAACTAAATTAGAGGCAAATGGTCATCCCAATTACCTTTGAAGTCAATGACACATGCCCTCAACATATCCTTCAAAGTATGAATCATTTATTTTGCTTGGTCATCAATCTGTGGGTGGAAGGAAGTGTTGAGATTCATCGTTGAGCCCAAACCTCTTGGAAGGATCTCCAATATTGGGTAGTGAATTGGTATCCTCTATCTGAGATGATAGATAAAGGGATTCCATGCAGTCTAATAATCTCCCTTATGTATAATCAGGCATAATCCTCCGCGGTGTCAGTCGTCCTCACGGATAAAAAGTGTGCAGATTTTGTCATCCGATCAACTATCACCCAAATCGAATCATGCTATCTGTAGGACCTCGGTAAGCCTGTGACAAAATCTATATTAATTATCTCCCACTTTCATTCTGAGATTTCAAAGTTTTGATCTACGCCACATGGCTTCTGATGCCAAGTTTAACTTCTTGGCAATTCGAGCATTTGAAAACAAACTCAACAAAGTCTCTTTTTATTCCACTCCACCAATAGAGCTCTCTCAAATCGTGATACATCTTAGTTGAACCTGGATGGATAGAATACCGAGATTTATAGGCTTTTTCCATGACCCTTTCTCATATCCCATCCATATGTGGAACACACAATCACCTTGGTATCTTAATACTCCATCTCTCTCTTTGGCAAAAGCCATCACCTTTTGCTTATGCACATCTTTTTTCAATTGCAATAAGATAGGGTCTTGGTCTTGCTTCTCCTTCACCTCCACTACTATAATTGATGTAGACCCATTGTGCATAAGAACTCCATTTCACCAGACTCATCAGATTGAACTCCCAATCCTGCTAATTTGTGAACCTCTTGAGCTAACTCTTTCTTCTCTTCCTCCACATGAGCGGTGCTTCCCATGGATAACTTGTTAAGAGCATCAATAACTATATTAGCTTAATCTGGGTGGTAGAGAATTCTCATATCATAATCCTTAAGTAAGTCAAGTCATCTCATCTGCCTTAAGTTAAGCTCCTTCTGGGTGAAGACATATTGTAGGCTTTTATGGTCTGTGAAGACATAAACATGGGCTCCATACAAGTAGTGAAACCATAGCTTGATAGAAAATACCATAACTGCCAATTCTAAGTCATGGGTGGGGTAATTTTTCTCATGCACCTTGAGTTGTCTTGAATCATAAGCAACAATTTCACCCTTCTCGATCAATACGCATCCCAATTCCACTCTTGAAGCATCATAATAAATGACGAATCCATTAGTTCCTTCGGACAAGGTTAATATCGGTGTAATAGTTAACCTTGTTTTCAACTCTTGGAAACTCCTCTCACACTCATCAGACCATTGAAACTTAACCTTCTTCTAGGTCAATCTAGTCAGTGGTGTAGATATAGAAGAGAACCCATTAATGAATCTACAGTAGTAGTCAGTCAATCACAGAAAACGTCTTATATCAGTTGGAGAGGTTGATCTAAGCAAGTTCTTAACCACTTCAATCTTTTGAGTGTCCACTTCTATACCATCACCTGAAACTATATGGCTTAGGAATGTCAAAAATTTGAGCTAGAACTCACACTTCAAAAAATTCACATACAACTCGTTATCCTTGAGTGTCTACAAGGAAATTCTGAGATGGTTAACATGCTCCTCTTCATCTCGGGAATACACAAAAATGTCATCGATAAACATGATCACAAACATATCAAGATACTGTCTCAATACCCTATTCATCAAGTCCATGAAGGTTGCAAGTGCATTTGTCAACCCAAAGGACATTACCAGGAACTCAAAGTGACCATACCGAGTTCAAAAACTAATCTCCAGGATGTCACATTCTCTTATCTTCAACTAGATAGCTTGGTCTCAGGTCTATCTTGAAGAAAATAGTGGCATACTGAAGTTGATAAAATAAATCATCAATCCTTGAAAGGGGATACTTATTCTTGACCGTTACCTTTTTCTGTTGGCAGTAGTCAATATACATTCTGAGTGAACCATCCTTCTTCCTCAAGAATGGAACTTGAGCACCCGATAGAGAAACACTTGGCCATATAAAACCCTTTTCTAGCAAATCTTTCAACTACTCTTTCAACTATTTCAAATCAATAAGAGCCATTCTATATGGCAGAAGGGAGATAGGTTGGGTGTCAGGGAGAACATCAATCCCAAAGTCAATCTACCTATTAGGAGGGACTCCAGGAAAATCCTCAGGAAATATTTTAGGAAACTCATTCACAGTCGGGAGAGACTCAAAAATAGGATACTCAACATCACCAGAATTAACTCGCATGAGGTGATAGATGTATCCCTTAGAGATTAACTTCTTGGACTTAAGATAAGAAATAAACTTACCCTTAGGAGCAATAGAATTACCCTTCCACTCTATGACAGACTTAGTTAGGATTTGAAATTTGACAGCTCAGGTTCTACAATCAACAGTGGCATAACAGGCCTGAAGCCAATCCATGCCAAGGATTACATCGAAATCACTCATCTCTAACTCAATCAAATCAGTAAGAGTATCCCTATGAAGGATGGACTCTACACAATCTTTATAAACTCTCTCGGTTAGAATAGACTCACCAACAGGAGTAGAAGTAGAAAAAGGCTCAAGAAAGCACTCAGGAAGGATCCCAAATCTATTGATCACATAGGAAATTATGAAAGATAAGGTGGCACCCGGATCAAGTAAGGAAAAACAATCAAAGGTAAAGACTCGAAGCATACCTATCATAATATCTAGTACCATTTTCTGATCTTGTCGGTTTCCCATTGCATATAGACGATTTGTTCCTCCGCCGATATTAGTAGTGGCTCCTCTCTAATTACCCCTTGCTAGTGGTTCTGGGGTTGAAGACTGGACCTTGTCAGCTCGCTTTGGATAATCTCTTTGGAAGTGACCCATTTAACCACACTTGTAACACACATCACTTCCCTCACGACATCTTCCCAAGTGTAACTTGCCATACTTACCACATACTGGCTTACTCTATAAACCTTGAGCCACACTAGTCTGTGACTGAGGTCCCTAGGCTCTGAAATTCTGAGACTTTTATTCATTCCAATTTCTTGGTGCCAGTGCACTAGTAGATGAATGTGCTAGTCTGGACTGAAACTTTCTACCATTCCTATTTCCTTTCTTCCCAACCTCATGGTTGGATGTTTTAACCCTCTTATTCTTGATATCCTCTCTATCTTGTTGCCTTTCCTCCTCAGCTTGCTGCACATAGATCATCAGCCTGCCTATATCTATGTCACTCACAAGCGTAGATCCTCTCCTGTCTTTCTTCTGCCACTTGTTCAAACAATCAACGTGCAAACACATCCTGCTTATTATGTCTGCAACCATCTCAGGAGCATCGAGAGACAACTACATAAACTTAAGACCATATTTCTTCATCATCATAGAGCCTTGTTTTAAGTTCAAAAACTCTCTTACCTTGGCCTCATTCAAATCTCTCGGAAAGAAGCGCCCCAAAAAAGCTTCTTCAAACACTGTCCAAGTCAAAATTAGGGCTCCCTCTCCTCTATTCTTCTTCGAATGGTCAAACCATAGTCTGGAAACACCTTTGAGCTAGTAGGCTACTAACTCAACTCTACCAATATCAACCACATGCATCACTTGAAACACTTTCTAGAGCTCACCAATGTAGTTTTCTGGGTCCTTGTTAGGTGTAGACCCTATGAACTCTAGATGTGTTTGGAACATCCTTTCTGCCTACTCCCTGTTTAGACACTGGTGCTTTCACAGCCTGGGCTAAAGTCTGGATGATCTGGCAAAGCTTAGCATTTGAGATGTCAACTAGTGGTGGCTGTTAAGGGATGACTGGGCGTATGGGTTCATCCTGATTTCCGGGGCTTAGGTTTGTTGGTATTCAATCTAGAAGGACACCCTCTTTCTCTAACAACTCTTTTGGGAGGCACGATCACAACTCTGCAAATGTGTAACACACGAATTAGAAGGGAGCTTTCATAAGGTTTATCTCTATGGCACGAATCAGAATAAGAAAAAAGCATAACAATTCCTACGTCCTATAGCTTCTTGCTTATAACGTGTGGTGCATAACACAATCATAAACAAGACTCTGCTAGACACAACTTCATAGACTCCCTAGGACACTTGAAGTCTGTGCTCTGATACCAAGTTTGTCATGCCCCAGGAGGGTATCTTTGATGTGACCCAACACTCAGAGACTATTTCTAGTTCTCAAGTGAGCCATTTGGCCTCACCATATTCATTCAATCAATAATTAACACATCAGCGTAAGACTAGAGAATGTAAAGGTGGTGAAATCTCAAACATAAATAATCAAATCAAGTTAATAGGGCTAGTATGAAAGGAACTAGCTCAAAATAATATCCAATCAAACAAATCAACTCTAGTCTATGAAGATTCTATCAAGTGTTCAATAGTGCCAATGACAAGTCCATGGCTACCTCAAATCAAAAGAAAAATAAGTCTAAAGTCTAACTCTAAAATATGGATAAAATGAATAATGTGCCTCCTCTGAGATCAGGGAAGACTCATTAATCAGCTGAAAAGTGGAAAAAATTCTCAACGAAATGCCTGTTGATGATCCCTCATACCTATCTCTGCATCATAAAATGATGCATTCCAAATGGACGTCAGTAAGTGAAATATACGAGTATGTAAAATACCTGAATGAAACATGTATCAAGGTAGAATACTATCAACTCAAATAACTCAAATCAAGAGATATGAAACTAAATCAGGATGTCAAGTGTCTATCTAAAGTAAGAATAAAGAGTAGACAATTACCAATTAGTACAAATCTAATCCAAGCAATCTAGAGTACTATCAGTATATAATCTATTTGGGAGTTTCTCTTATCCTACAATAATCACTTATGAACTAATGATCGTACAAAAATCATATTGAAGTTGCCACAACTGCTCAGTACTTGTCAAGGTAAAGAGCGAATTGACCCATAATGGATCAAATCAAATCAAACGAGTCCTCTATTTTTTTAGGGACCTATCAAGAGGAAACTTCTGACTTAATGGTTTCAATCCTCTCCTACGTTTGGCGACGTAGTTTTTGAGTTAGAGTTGGACTTATTCTTACTCAATTGGTGCTCGATACTCCTCCCAAGACTCAATTCTCATAAAATAGTCAAATCTTAATCAATCCAATCAATAAGTCTCATAAGAACTCTTATCAATCCCATTGGCCTTTCAAGAGTGAATTAGTCAATCACGTAGGAGGAATTTCAATATAGACCAATCTTTAGAGTTGAATTATGAAGACTCACAAGACCATCAAGTTCTATCAACCTATCTTCATGCTCACATCACAATCATAATCAACATTCTCAAATCAAGGCTCTAGACTCAATCCCTAGGTTCATTCATGAAATCTTTTATGAAGTAATATGTAGGGTTTATAGAATAATTCATGTAAAAGTATTAATTTAGTGAATCAAGTTTATGACTATCATCAACATATGGACATATGTAGAATGCACATAGTTTACAGGAAATCATTCAAGATCATGCATGTAGACTCAATACTTTCACCCTTCAACTTATCTCAATCAAAAGGGGCACATGGAAGAACAATTTCATGCTTTACTTTAGCCTTACTATCAGGAAATTACGAAGGATGATAAGTTTTTCAGAAAATCTCTACTCACGTGCTTGGAACCCTAGCTTTTCCTCTTCCTTGATGCTCTCTAGAATTTCTAAGTGTTTAATGAGGAGTAATACCCTTAGGGTACTGATAAGTGGTTTAAAACACATCCAAAATGTTATGAGTTTTATTTAAAAAGGGTGAAAAAAGATAAAATTATCCTTTTTAAAACTGCTGAGTGGAACCACGAGACCCGTTTACAAGTTGTAAATCCACTTACAGGTCATAAGTTACCTTTCGTAGGTGGAAGTGCCCAAAAATTGAGTTACTAGGTTTTAGACCTAGACTTATGAACACCTTCCTATGGCTCGTAAGTTAGGTTGCGGGTCGTCTAACAACTCGTGGTTTCAAGGTTTAGAAATCTTGGTTTTCAGGAACTTCGATCTACGAACCAAACTTACATGTCGTAAGTCGTGTGACGGGCCGTCTATTAACTCATCATTCAACATCTAGAAAAGTTAATTTTTGAGTTATCAAGCTACGGGCCATGATCTGTGGGTCGTGGAATGAGATACGGTCCGTAGACTACCTCGTACATGGGCCTTAAACTTAGATGAATTTATTAAGTCAAAAGAGCACCTACGAGGCCTCATCACGAGCCGTAGTTTACTCTACGAGCACTAGGTGGCCTTCGTGGTTTCCTCCAATGACTTTTGTGAATCATTTTTCTCAGGGCATTCACTCAATTTAGGTAGGATGAATTTGGGGGTGTTACAACATTAAATAAGCATTTTCTTTAAAAAAAATAAAAAATAAAAACTTTTAAAAATTGACATGGATGTAAATAAAAACTTAAATATGTAAATATTCTTGAGAGTTGACATGGTTGGTAATATAACCTTTTAAAGTGTATAATCTTGTAGTTTTCTCATAATTTTTGAATAAATATATAATTTAAAAAATTAGCATTAGAATAACTTAAAATATTTTTTTTTCAATTTTTTCAAAAATAATTATTTCAATTCGTTAAAAAATTGAAAAAGCTCGATAGCTAATTTATATTGTGGAAGGTCAAAATTGGATGTTAACATCAGATATAACACAATTTCTCTACCTATTCTTTCTAACCGAGCCTCTTGATCTGTCATTATACCTTGAGAACTAGAAAGAATTACTTCAGTAATCTCCGGATCTATGATTATTTTCAACTCCACGAAGCATTTTGTCGATTACTACATCCTTCCTCATCTCTGGGTGCCTAGGTATCCACCATAAGCCTTTTCTCGTTTGAACCTCGCCTTTCACTTTTAAGGCTACTTGACGTGGAGAGATTATGTGTACCATGTGAAAGGATTATATTGAAGAATATAACCAGATAGTACCATTATTGACTTTTTGATCTTTATAAAATAATGTATTTGAAAGTTCGTAATTTAGAAAAGAGAATAGAGATATGCAATTTATTAATGCAATACTAATATATCGATATTTTATTTATGAATTATGGTTTGTTCATTTGGTAAAATTGTATAAGAATTGGAGAAATTTTGATGGTTTTCACAATTTATGGAGTGTTCGTATTTATGAGAAAAAAATACAATTGAAAAAATTCAAATTGTATATCTAAACAAAGCTTCAACTTCACATCAATCTGATTTCATATTTCACGGCGAAACGGGCTCTAAAAAGCATTGTATCTGTAAAATCCAAGTTTAATGCTAATCACCTTGAAATGGTTGATGAGATGTATCACCAAATAATATGCTGCGTTTAGGACTAGATTAGCCTTAAGCAGCAAGTGAATTTAAATTAAGATGACTCAGAATTTTTGGTGGCATGTGCCATGTAGGATGAAAAATTAGCCCCTTCCACTATACAGTATTTTCTCCATCTCAAATTAACATATTTTTTAAAGTTTTTTTTTAATATTTAAAATAGTTAAATTGTTCAAAATTTAAAATATGTTTGAAATTTTTTTATATTTATCTTTTCATTTATTAAAATTTTATATTTTCTAGGAGATAAGTTACACTATATATTATGACTTTACAAAGGACAATAGTGAAAAAATATGATTTAAATTTTATCTTTAAATATTTTTTTATTATATGTGCGTAGCCTTACAAATTAAATTAAAATGGAATGAAGAAAGTACGTAGCAATAAATTTTAATTTTGTACTTATGTGAGTATATATCATGATGCCAAATGCAATTTATAAGTCAAGGGTCATAATCATTTGATGAGAATCGATACAGAGGTGGAGCGAGATTCAATTAATAGATAGCTAATATTTCGTTGCTCATATTAACTTAATTGGTAAGACAATGCATACATGTTAAGAAAAATATTTAAGGACATAATTTAAATTATATTTTTAATTATTATTTTATATGAAATTATAAATATAGTTTTGTAAGTAGTGTAATTTATCTCCTAAAAAAATATAAAACTTTAATAAATGAAAGGAAAAATATGAAAAACGTTTCAAATATTCATTTTAATCTTTGAACAATTCAACTATTTTAAACAATAAAAAAAACTCAAAAATTAAATTTATATGAGACAGAGGAAGAGGCAATAGATTTTATTAGTTTAATGATAATGATTCCATGGTTTCTTGTCAAGATTGTGTCGTCTATTTCAGAGAAGTTGTAATCGATTTGGTTACCTAGACATCGTTCTTTTCTCATTTTCTATAAACACACAACACATATCATTTACCAATGAAAAGGAAAGAAGATTCATCATTCTCACAAATGCCATGTTTAATTTTTGTCCTCAAATTTATTGATCTTTAAGTTTTATTTTTGGATGTTTTAAGTAACAAAATTGTGACCCAAAAATGCCCTTGATAGGAAAAAAAGAACGAGAAATTTATCCAAATAGCAATATTTTGGCCTTAAATATGATTTTATAGCTATAGTTTGCTTAATTATGGACAATTGCAATATGTTTGAGGAGGGGCATGTTGACTTTTTGACTTTCTTTCAAGTCCCACATCGGTGGGCAAACAATTGAGGAGGAGTTTTGGGGGTTATAAAT
>JBCEWC010010914.1:0-17190 GCA_038996855.1 Solanum aculeatissimum
CAATGGAGGTCAAGAGAGCCTTAAGATTTCAAGAGAGAGTGTAGGGGAGTTCTAATGGATGAAATAGGGTTTGGGGGTGATTAAGGGGCTTAGGATACCTTAAGGGACTAAAAGTGGGCTTAGGAAAATGTTAAATCATGAAAATACCATTAATAAACAAGACCTTTTCACTGAAAATAACACCCAAATGAAAGCTACAGTGGTGTCAAATGTTCACACGGGCTGTGCAATGTGCCATCAAGTTGTACTTAGCCAATTTTCCACACGAAATATCGGATGGCTCTCTGTCACGTTTGACGAGCAGCCAAGCGGACCGTCTAAGGTAAGACGGACCGTGTCATTTACCGTATGACCCTCCTTAAATTTAAAAACATCAACCAAGCCATGGCCTAGCCACTGCCTCACTTAACGAGGTAGTGAACGGGACGTTATATGCCAAACGACCCGTTAAGGGTTCCGTCAACCCATACTTAGCATTGGGGTGGTTCTAAGCCACACCAAGCTCACTGGAACATCACAAGACACCCTAGATGGACCGTTACATATTTAACGGTCCGTGTGAATGTCCTTTGCCATTTTTCTGAGCCTATCTCCAATGGCTTCTGAATTTTTGATAGTCTCACTGTTTGGGCCATATCTCCCTCATCCTATATCTAAATTGAGTAAAACCACTTTTGTTGCAAATATAACCTAAATATCTTCAATTATATATGTAGTAGCTCACATCGTTCATCCCACATCAAAAGTTATGACTATTTGATGTTGACTGTCAAAACTGTCCCTCTAGGCCACTTTCTAGCCCAATTTGCATTTGGCCAACTTAACTCAACCCGTGGCCACCAAAACTCATGCATGGCTTGTAGTATATCATAGAATTCCAACCATAAGTAGATTTCGAAAAAATTTGGGTTGTTACAATGACCCGTGAGGAGCCTTCGTGGAGTGATCCAGTGTGTTCCAGGAGTGTTGGACCAAGGCACCGAACCAAGTAAAGCTCCACCGACCACTTTACGGTCTATGTGATGCCTCACGGTTTGTGAGAGGCCTTCGTGGAGTTGTCCAGAGACCGCCTAGACCCCAGGGCCAGGAATTCGGACCAAGTGAGGTTCCACTGACCAGTGTACGGTCCATGTGTAGCTTCACGGACCGTGAGTCCTGTCGAGGAGTGATCCAGAAAGTCTTCCAAGATTTCAAGCCAAGGCATGAACCATGTTAAGGTACACGGTAGGGCTCACGGTCCGTGAGCCACTATACGGACCGTGTGGGTGCTTCCACTAGCGACTGTTCCAATTATCTTCTCCAAATCATTAATTGTTAAATTGTAATTTTAATTATTCCTAGGGACATTTTAGCCTTTCTAACCTCTCCTAAAACCCCTAAATTGAACCCTAATTCATTTTAATTCATTAAAGCTCTCAATTCCTCTCCCAAATCATCTCAATTTTCTCTCATCTTCCATTGGAGACCAAGCTTGAAATTGGGAAAAACTCAAGTCTTCATCATAATCTTCTCAATCTTCTTGTTAAATTCAAAGTATATGGGATTGATTCATAGTTTCTCTTTCAACCATGAAGACCCAAAATCCTTTTCTCAAATTTTGATGAATTATGATATTTCTTTAAATGGGTCTTTTAAGTTAAGAATGATTTAGTGAAATTGAAGTGTGGGCTATTCTTATTTAATTATTTCAAGATGAATTAAGTCTGTAATTGATGAATTTCTTTGATTTAAGGAAGTTACAAGTATGAATGTCCCCTTTACTCTATAATCTTTTCATGGGTAGTGCCAAATTGAGATTTAATTTTTTATTTAACTTTGAATTTCTTATGGATTCTTCTTAATTTGGATTTAAATTATGGATTGTAATGACCCATGTTATTCTCATCATCAATCATGACATTTGCATGCATGAACATGGATTTTAAGAAGGATATGATGTAGGCTAAGTCCCAAATATGATTATGACTATGATTTTGATTAAGTATGGGTTATGACAAGAATGTGATCACATAATCTCTATGACATGGCTCTTTGATCAACCATGGGTATTTACATCAATATGATTTGACAAGTATGGAGCTACTCTTATGCATAAAGTTTGACATGAAAATGTATTGGCTTTTTAGCCCAATAAAGTATGATTATGAAATGTGTTTGACTTTTTAGTCACGTATGCATGAATATGAAGCAAGTAATTTTTAAGCCTAATTATGCATGGTATGATGTCAGGTGTTTCCATTTCATTTTAAAGGCCTGTATTTGTATATGTATTCTTATGGAATGATGACTTAGCATTGAATAGAATTAGAGTAGTGAGTGGGGTATCCCCAAGGGTCCCACTCTTTTCTCTCAACTATGTGCCAACATAGGTTATGCAACTAAAATGGGTGGTCCCGTAAGATATGCTATGATATGATATGATATGTTATGGAAATCCTTCCGAAATGACCGGGTCATAAAGAAGGTGGCCATCACACCGAAATGATCGGGTTGTAAGGTGTGGTGTAGGTTACCCTTGGCAAGTAATTTTCTCTCATCCGATGGAAGGCTTCATCGGGCAAGTTCATGTTGTAGCTAACATGTTTTTTGATGTCGGTTATGGTCACATCCCTTTACTATAAGCATTATGGCATTTCACGCATCATGAATTTCATGGTATATTAATATACTATTTTTTCCTATATTCTCCTTCTATATATGTGCCCTTGTCATCTAACTTGTTTGTAGGCTCATGTTTATATGCATCGCATGCCCGCATACTTAGTTCATTACTATGTATTAACCCATACTCTTTGTCTACATGCTATAACAACGTAGGGACCGGAGGTGACTTTCATCCCCCATTGGACGGCTAAACGAGACTCTTGAAGTTATTACTTATGGTGAGCCCTATACTCCAAGGGAAACACCCTCTTTCATCTACCTTTGTCTTTACTTTATGTTCCTTTACCTTATGACTTGAGGGTGAGCCCGAAATATGTCGAGGCCCCGTCTTATCTTATGTAGAGCCATTGTTGGACCTATCGAACTCTATTGTACATTATGTGTCACTTGTAAGTATATAGCTACCTATGTTAAATGATGGTATCTTATGTTATGCTTTTATTTCCATTTATGCTATTATGATTTGTTTGGATTGGAAATGTTCTTATGTGGAAAGTCCCTAACCCTGCTTGCTCCCAAAGCTTGAGCCATACTTACCTACCCCTTAGAACATAATTGTTATGTGCTATGTGATTTATGCTTATCCCATTCTCGACAACATCTGCATAGCTCGAGTCCAAAGCCTCATAATCTCCTAGACTTACGTGTTAATTATTTATTATATGTATTTCTGAATCGATGATATGTGTGATGATGCTATGATGTCTTGATCGAGGATATTTGGGTTTTTCTTCATCATGTCACATCTAGGCCCCACTTTTGGGTCGTGACATCGTGATATAGACTTTGTTATCGATGTGGAGTCAGACACCAAGCCCATATTTATTCCTCCTTATTGGATGGCTCCAACTTAATTAAAGAAGTTGTAGGAGCAATTGAAAGATGTTGAAGAAGGGATTTATTTGTCCGAGTGTGTCTTCTTGGGGTGCTCTTATATTATTTGTGAAGAAGAAAGATGGTATTATGCGTGTGTGTATTGATTATCTCCAGCTTAACAAAGTGACCATCAAAAATAAATATCCCTTTCCTCGCATTGATGATCTCTTTGACCAGTTACAAGGTGCCTCGGTATTCTCCAAGATTGATTTGAGGTCTGACTATCATTGGTTGAGAGTTTAGGAGTCTTATATCCTTAAAGTAGCTATTAGGCCCCATTATGGGCATTACAAGTTTGTGGTTATGTCTTTTAGGTTTACTAATGTCCCTGCTACTTTTATGGAGTTGATGAATCGAGTGTTGGAAGCCCTATAAGGACATCTTTGTGATTGTGTTCATAGATGATATATTGGTTTTTTCTAAGAGTGAGGTCGATCATGTTCAACACTTGAGGACCGTACTCCAGAGATTGAGGGTTGAGAAGTTGTATGCAAAGTTCTCTAAATACTAATTTTGACTTGATTCAGTTGCATTTATTGGCCATGTTATATCAAAAGATGGTATTATGGTTGATCTGTCCAAAGTAGCAGTCGTGCGTGACTGGGTTAGGCCTACTTTTGTTAAAAAGATTTGGAGTTTCATTAGTTTGGCGTGGTATTATCGACAGTTTGTTCAAGATGTTTCATCTATAGAAGCTCCATTGACTAGATTGACTAAGAAGGTTGTGGCATTTTAGTGGTCATATGATTGTAAGGCGAGCTTTCAAAAGCTCAAAGATTTCTCGACTTCAGTACCTATTCTTGCTTTACCCGAGGAGGGAATACCATTCATGGTCTATTGTGATACCTCTAATGTGGGTATGGGTGGTGTATTGATGTAAAGAGAGAAGGTGATAGCTTATGCTTCTAGATAATCAAAAGTTCACGAAAGAAACTACCATATCCACGACTTAGAGTTAGTTGCGGTTGTATTTGTATTGAAGTTGTGGCGACATTATCTCTATGAGGTGCATTATGAGATCTTTACCAATCACTGGAGTCTCAAATATATCTTCTCTCAGCTTAATCTGAATATGAGACAATGTAGGTGGTTGGCGTTACTTAAGGACTATAATATCTCTATTCTATATCACCCTGAAAAGACC
This sequence comes from Solanum aculeatissimum, assembly GCA_038996855.1. Lineage (NCBI taxonomy): Eukaryota > Viridiplantae > Streptophyta > Magnoliopsida > Solanales > Solanaceae > Solanum > Solanum aculeatissimum. The sequence goes on from JBCEWC010010914.1 coordinate 4,685, forward strand.
AATCTTGTGGTTGATACCTTGAGTCAAAAGGCTATTAGTATGGGGAGTCTAAAATTCTTGAGGGCTAATGAAAGGCTCCTAGCCTTAGAGGCTCAGTCGCTTGCTAGACAGATGGTACAGTTGGATATTTCTCCTCCCTATAGTATTTTGTCTTTTGTTGAGGCTAGATCTTCCTTGCTTGATTAGATTTATGGTCATCAGTTTGAGGACCCCAGGTTATGCTTGATTCATGAAAAAGTGTTGAGGGGTGAAGCCAAGATAGTTATCCTTGATTTTATGGGTATTTTGAGGATAATTGGTAGAGTTTGTGTACCTAAAGTGTGAGATTGGGTGAGACTGATTCTCTATGAGGTCCATTGTGCTAGGTATTCCATCCACCTGAGCTTAGTTAAGATGTTCCATGACCTAAAACAACATTATTGGTGGTTCAGAATAAGAAGGGACATAGTTGAATTTATGGCAAAGTGTTTGAATTGTCAGCAAGTCAAGTATGAACACCAAAAGCCTGGTGGATTGATGCAAAAAAATGCCCATTCCCGAGTGTAAGTGGAAAAGAGTGACTATGGACTTTGTTACAGGTTTGTCCATGGCTTTGGACATGTTTGATTCAGTTTGGATAGTGGTTGATCGTTTGACCAAGTCGACTCATTTCTTCCCCGTGAGGACTAGCTACAGTGTGGAGTAGTTGGCTAGGTTGTATATCTAAGATAGCCAGATTACATGGTGTGCTAGTGTCTATAGTATCCAACAGAGGATTTGTGTTCACCTCTCATTTTTTAGAGGTTCTACCGCATTGTTTGGGTACTAGAGTGGATTTGAGTTCAGCTTCCCGCCCCCCCCCCCCCAGACAAATAGTCTGTCTGAGTGCACCATTTAGGTGTTGGAGGACATGTTATGGGTTTGTGTGATTGATTTTGATGTACGATGGAACCAACACCTACCTTTGGCAGAGTTCGCATATAATAATAATTACAATTCCAGCATCTAGATGGCACCATTTAAGGCCTTGTATGGTCGGAAGTGTAGATCACCCATTGGATGGTTTGACTAAGGTTCTGATGATGTGTTGAGTGTAGACCTACTTAGAGATGCCATGGATCAGGTTCTTTTGATTTAGGGTAGGCTCTTGACAGCTCAAAGCTGCCAAAAGAGTTATGCTGACCAGAGGACTAAGCCTTTGGAGTTCTCTGTTAGTGACAATATTTGGCTGAAGATTTCACCCATGACGGGTGTAATGAGATTTGGGAAAAGGGGAAACCTCAGTCCTAGATTCATTAGTCCATTTGGGATTTTGAGGAAAGTTGGTGAGGTTGTCTATGAGTTAGCATTACCATCGAGATTATCATCTGTTCATATTGTTTTCCATGTTTTTATACTCTGTCGATATATTCCATATGAGTCTTATGTGATCTATTATGACTTTATTAAGCTAGGTTTAGATTTGACCTTTGAGGAGCAGCCTATAGCCATTTTGGACAGACTGATCAAGAGATTGACATCCAAAGATATACCTTCTATGAAGGTTCAGTGGCGGCACCGTTCTACTGATGAGGCTACTTGGGAGTTGGAGTTGGATATGTAGGCCAGATATCCTAGTCTTTTTGAGGCATCAAGTACTCCTTTTTTCTTTATGTTCGAGAACGAACGTTATTTTTAGTGGTTAATGATGTAATTACCTAGTTGGTCATTTTTTGTCTTATCTGTGAAAAATCACTATTTTACCCTTCTATAAGTAGCTTTGGGCCTATTTTGAAGTATTTGAATGATTGAAACTAAAATCTAGAGTTTTTAAATGGTAAATATGAATTTTTGCACTTTTTGAAAGCTTAACTTGTTGAAAAAGTAAGACTTTGTACCATTGAGATTTTCTGGTATTGGATCAGGGATCCATTAATTTCATTAGTTCTAAAATTTTGAAACTGAACTATAGGATATTGCATAATTGAAATTGCAGTTAAAATGAGGTTTTTAGACCCAAAGTTGTGATTTTAGTTATTTTCGAGACCAAAGTTTGACTTTGGTCAACATTCAGACTCCAGAAGCTCGGATCAAATTCCAATAGTTTCAGTAGTTCGGGATAGTGAAACTAACGCTAGAAATGATCACAAAATAATTTTTGGAGTAGCTAAGGGCAATTTTTGTATTTTGTGTTTTAAATTAGTTTTATCGAGTTGAATGGGTAAATATGGTGAGGAAGCCTTGAAATTGGTTCCTCATGTTTCCATTGAGTCTGTATCATTATTTCTGCTATGGATACATATAGAGTTTGTGTAATTCTGAGTTCGGATGAATTTCGAGGGTTTGTTTCGAGTAGGGAATTAGACTTGGTATTGCTGGTTCCTTCTCTGCATTCGTGGAGAACCCCCCGCGTTTGCGGAGGTCTGGTGAGGTTACCTTTTGTGTTCACATAGGGTTGGTCCACATTTGCAAAGTGCATGTGTGCATGAGTAGCCTCCTCCCTTTTGTTCCTCGCATTTGCGGATTGGTCTTCTTGATCGCGGAGGTATATTTGGCAGTCAACTCTGTGTTCATGAGACCCCACCAACGTTCGCAGAGAAATTTTTGTAACTGAATAGTTTTAAACTCGAGAGACACCATTTTTACTCCATTTTCGAACTTTTCAAGCTTATTGGGAGATTTTGGAAGAAGATTATTGAAGGATTTTACTGGGTAAGTATTTTTAACATCATATAAATAATTTTTCTTAATATTTAACTTGATTTCATCCTAAAATTTATTATTTTCACTGTCAAAAATTGGGAATTTTTATACTATGATTTTCAAACTTTGAATATTGATTTCTACTCCGATTGAAACTTGATTTTAGTGAAATGTTTACCCATGAACTCCATTTTTCGTGTAGAACTTGATTTTAAAGTAAATGTTTAGTTTCAGGAACTTCGATAGTTAGCCCTAAAATTGACTATTTTTCCCTAAGCTTAAAGCATGTCAATATGGGTATCAAAATACTTCTCTTGATGTGAAGTATCTGATTTTGATATTGATTGGTCAATTTGAGGGTCGTTTGGAGGCTTGAGTTGATTGAAAGCTTGTCCGAGTGTGATTTTTCTATTGAGGGAGGTTCGTCTAACCTTGTTGGGATTGAATTTAAGTTATTGATCATGTTTATGTGGTAATTTTGAGATCTAGACTGAATCATGAGTAATTATATTAACGAGATGTAATATTGATGGGAATATGATGTCGGTTATGCTTAATTATGGGTAATTGTGATTCTATCATTAATCTAAGATGGATACTTATGGATTGAGATCTTGTGAAATGTTGTCGTGATAAATTGAGGATTTTAATAATGGTTTGGGAATCAAGTTGGAAATTTGATGGTTAACGGGAAACTTTAATGACTATACACATATCTTGTGGATGAGTAAGGTCTAATTTTTGGGTTATACTTGATGCTGGGATATTATTATGATGCGTACATAATTGTTGGGATGAGTAAGGTCTGGTATTCATGTTAAGGTGAATTTTGGATATAATTATGATATAGATGTACCTTGTGGACGAGTAAGGTCTGGTATTAGTGATATACTTGTTAGTTGAACATATTGTTGATGGAGTTATCTTTTATGGACGAGTGAGGTCCTGTATATATAAGGTATACCTAATCTTTGAAATGGTTATGTCTAGATAAGATATTGTGATAGATGGTGATACTTGGTTTTATATTTCATGCCTTTTGAGACTTATAATGTATTACTCTGATTATGTTGTTATTGTGTTTATGTACATATTTGGGTGATTAGCATTGTCTTGCATAGTATCATATTGCATTGTAACACCCCTTGACCTGAGTAGGAGGTAGGGGTAATATGCTCCACAGTTATACCAACCCCTCCTTGACCCGAGTAAAAGACAAGGGTGAGATTTAATCCATATAATCCCTTGACCGCGGGTAGGTGGCAAAGAGGAGATAATGTAACACCCCTTGACTGTAAGTAGGTGGTAAGGATGAGATATTGTAATACACTTGACTTTTAGTAGGTGGCAAGGTCACAAAACACTTGATACATGATTTGATGACATTGCATATACCGTGTGGTTACTGCCTATGGTATTGTTATACTAGACATATGGGAGACTTTATGAGGCTTATTGTATATCCTTATTGTGTACTAACCTTTTTTATGTTGGTGTGGGATTCTTCGTTATTACTTACTTGTTTGATTTCTCTTATCCAGCCGATTGAACTTACTGGGTACATTTTGGTTTACTCACCCCTACTTTGTTTCATCCCTGCAGATCGTACACAGGATTCGGGATAGGGTAATTGATCATTCTATCAGAGTGTTGTCTATATCACCTAGATTTTTACAGTGAGGCTCCGTCTTTGAGTCATCGTGGATATTTGGATCATATTTCTTTTCTTTTCTATCAGACTATGTATAAGATATTATGAGACAACATTGTATTTTCCTTTGGGACAGTTGTATTTATCCTTCAGTACTACTTTAGATGATTTTGTACTCATGACTCCAGGTTTTGGAATATTTGTTGTTATGTTGTGCTGACTTCCACTTTATTACATTCTTCTTTAGTCGTGACTCATTTTGGGTCGTGACTATGATATAGGCACTGATGTAGGAGCAGCATCCAACCTATTTGAGCTATCGGTTATGCCTTTACTTTTGCAGATGAAAGTTTTATAAGTGGGGCATGTTGTAATGACCCTCTGGGTAAATTTTATGTTTCTTTGATATTTCTGTTGTTTCGAGCTTCTTTGTAGTAACCTCAGACATGTTGTTGGAATGGTTGTGGATGGTTTTGGTTGTGAATTATTCTAATTTGTGAGTTAACGAGAAGTTATAATTGCAAAAATGAGATTTCAGACTGTCACGACCCGGTTAGGGAGTCTAGATATGACATGACGAAGGAGAACTCGAAAGCTCTCGATCAAGCCATCATAGTATCAAAACTCATCATTGGCTCAAAGAATGCGGAAGTGTAACACATAACACGTAAGCTCTAAGGGCAAGGGACTTGAGACTCAACCTATGGGGACATATCCAGGGAAAGGATATACATGAAACACGTAGCAATTAACAGTTATGTCTAAGGATAGGGGTATGAGGACTCAAGCTATGGGGGCAAAACTGAGAAGGGAACTTTTCACATAAGCACGTACAACATAATCCAATAGGCTCAAAATCCTCAATAACAAACTCAGAACTCAATAGCTTAATCAAATCCCAAACTCAAGTCATTACATACGAAATATAGTCAAAATAACAAGTCAACACATAACGTAGCAAGAGTGTCAAAGGTCCAACACATGCCTCTAGTGGAATGACGAGGGCCATGACAAATCCGGGCTCACCCTCAAAAGTCAAAATAAACAAAAGTGAACTACTAAATAGCTAGACGAAAGGCGGATATTGCCTTTGGAAGAAGCGCTCACCACTAGCAGATAGCTTCAAAATCAAAGCTCGTTGGTGGGTAGATAATTCTCGACACCTGCACCTACATGATTAGAACATGTAGACAAAGTATGGGTTAGCAAAATAAAGCACTAAGTATGCGGGCATGCAATGCATATGACATAAAGCATGACAATGATATGACAAGGGGACACATAGTTCGAAGAGAATGCACTTAGCCAAAGGAATATGTATAACAAAATGCTTATGCCATGGTGCATGAAATGCAAACCTATCAATAATATAATTTCAGGGATTTGATCTAAACTGACTTAAAGTAGGACCAAGCGAGCTACCACTTGGAATGGACTACTTGCCAAGTAGATCCCAAAACTCCCTTAAACAAGGGGTATCAAAACAAAGATCCCGATTTGGGGCAATCCCATGGTGATGCATGGTTTGATGGAAAGGGTGAATGACCAATCCCTCGGTACTAAGTCAGATCCCACGGGAATACATATATACATACCAATGATTTTTAAAACCCGAAACTAACCATACTTTTCAAATCATGCATCATTAGAACATGGTTTACCAAAAATCAAACGTTTCAAGCCAAGAGGCTTCAAACCGAATCAAGAGTTTCTAAAATCATTCATAATCAATGCAATAGGAGGTAGCTAATTCTACTAAATCACAAACCAAAACAAACGGTGCAAGCACCCAAATGACTCATAGAGTCTATCAAAGAGACATTGTGATCACAAGCCTAGGCATATCCAAACTTATATCAAGAATTTCTCCAAACAAGAATTTCATCAAAATCTTATCCAATGCAATACATGAATGAATGCATCAAAGCATGGGTAGCGGAATTCAAACTTTACTTCATCAAATTCATATGAAAATTTCAAAGTAAAACTCGTTAAGACTTACCTATGCATCAAAATTTAAGACGAACACATTCAATACTAATTCTTCATACTTTAATGGAGTAAATCATACATTCCAAGAGTAAATTCACAAGTAACCTAGAGTCTACAGTGAACATCAAACGTCAAGAGAGTTTTCAAAATTGATAGAACCCATAATTAAGTAAAACGTAAAAATTCATAAATTTAAAGATTAGGGTTCTTGGGCTTCATGGATGGAAGAATCCATGAATTTAAATCCCACATACCTTATACCCAACACTTGAATTGGATAGAAAAACAAGAATTGAATATTTTCCCCAAATTTTCTTCGAAGCTTCAACAATGGTTATCAAGAGGCTTGAGAGGATTTAATGAAGTCCTGAGAGTGTTTGAATGGAGATATATGGATTAGTGTTATGTTTTACAGATTTAGGGGACCTTAGGGAACTTAAAAGAGGCCTAGGAATTAATTAAATCACAAAAATTCCCTTAATGAATCGGACATTTAACTATCACAAAGTGCTTCACGGAGGAGCTACAGTTCCCATCAAAGTTTCACATGGACCGTACAAAGGGTTGTCCACCATGCCTTAGCGAAAACATCAACGCGAACTCTCGGAGGACTTTCTGGACCACTTGACGAGGGGGTTCACGGACCGTGTGGCCTCACACAGACCGTGTTAGTACTAGTCCATGGAGCCACACATGGCCCATGAACCAACCCCCAGCCTTGTCCAAGCTTCTGCGCCACCCAACGGCCACCCACACGGACCGTACAAGGTCTCACGGGCCGTGGGGTGGTCCGTGAGCCATGCCTTGGGTTATGGGGTAGTTTCTGGCCACCCCCAGGTCAATGGACCATGGCACATACCCCCACACAGACCGTGGACCCTCACACGGTCCGTGTTCCTTGCCTTGGGCCATTTACATGGCCTATTTCCAATGGCTTCTGAATTTCAGGCAGTCTCACTATTTTGGCCATAACTTCCTTATACGAACTCTGAATCAAGTGATACCAATTTCGTTGAGAAGCTAACTCAAATATATTCAATGTGATATGTAGTAGACCAGACGGTTAAACCCGCATCAAAATTTATGCTACCTCAAAGTTCACTGTCCAAACGACCTCTCTAGGCCACCAAATGATCCGTTTTGCATTCGGCCACTTAACCTCAACCTGTTGCTACCAAAACTCAACCATGACTAGTATAACATCATACAATACTAACCATAAGGAGTTTTCGAAAATTTTCAGATCGTTACACTGATAAAATCCTAGAAAATGACATCGGAATGGGATTCTAATGGTTTCATCAGTTTTAAAATGACTGATTTAGGCTAGTAGGGTGGTTGGTCCGATGATAGAGGGTCTCGACATGATTTTGAGATAAAAGTTGCAAAAATATTTCAATTGGAAGCTAAAAAGTGTGTTTCTGTAAAAAGCTAGTTAAATGCAGTTGAAATAGAAATCTAATGGCTTGGTCAGCTCCGAAACATTGAAATTAGTCCAAAATGACAGTTCATTAGTTAACGAGGGCATTCGATTGCATTTTGACCCCCTCAATATTTTAGCTAAAATCAGCTGGAATGAAGTGGGACCCTCATTTTTCCATCAGATGGTCCGTTGGAAATTTTGACTGCACCATTACATATGGAACATTGAAATCAATGTTGTTCAATTATTTGTTTGTGAAAAATGTACATCGGACACCTCGGGTATGCCCTGAGGAAGTGTTTAACTTTGTTGGTGCAGCATCAGCAAAAATAAACCTCTGCGTTCGCGGAGGCTAGAGCGCATACACGGAGGATGGGCTGGATAGAGCTCTGCGTTCATCGAGAACAGTTTGTGTTCGCAGAGAAGGGGGCCCATAAATCCACGCGTTCGTGGAGGTCATAGGGGTGGCCTATATATATGGGTTTCAACTTCAGGACCAACCATAAATCAAAGAATCTTTTAGTCATAAAAATTTCTCTGGAGCTCCATTTTTTATGATTCAAAGGTCTATGTGACTCAAATTTTCTCTAAGAATACCATGGTGAAGTTGGATTCAGAATTCATTGTGTATTTCGAGGTAAAATCACAGTTTTAGTTAATCACATTCTCGGAATTTATGAAAACTTTGTGCTTTAATATTTTGGTCGATTCTAAATGGAATTAAGTGAAATTTGAGTCTAAATACTTCTATGATTCAAGAGGAATGTTGTGGTATGTTGTGTTACCACTAAATTTAGCTGGTTTTACATAAATTTGATAGGGAAATTTTTGTGAGAATTTTTTTCTTGGTAAATATTTTAATTCCATTTTGGGTTTTTTCTCGGTCTTCTGGGTCCGTTTTGGGTCAAATTTTTTGTTGTAGAGTAGAGTTATTGTGGGGATCATTTTTTCATATTTAGTTTGGAAATTTGGGTATGGGCCCTATTTTGGCCCATTTTTGGCGCTATTAGCCTAATTTCATGATATTACAGCTAATACAACCGTATTAACCCTACGAACTATGTTTTAAATATTGAGCAGCGTTAGGAAGCTATCAAGAGGGGAAAAGCTCAGTGGGATTGATTTAAGATACGAGACGTTGGCTGCCAGTTAGACTAGGCTTTTCCCTAACATTAGACTGAGTTAGACTGTATGCATGTGGAACTGAAATATATATAAAGGTATTGGTTGTACTCTATATTTGTAGAAATGTTGTTGTGGGATTGCACCCTGTGTTTGTGGTTTTGATTGTTATAGTTTCAATATATTCTGATACTATTTATGATAAGGAGTTGTGGTAAGGGTCATATATGGGCTTATTCCTTGGGGCAGGTATTATTCTGATCTAACTCTTTTCTATGGGGGTATGTTGTCGGATGTTTTTGAGATATGATGGTTATGAGGGTACTTGTTGAATACTTGTCGTATTGTCACTTGATATTTGGTATAAATATGATTCTGTTGGGCCTGGATGTTGTGGACACATATGATATAGCTATTGTCATCATGCTTTACTCTCACTACCTATGGCGGTTGGTTTGTAGCATGTTGTGGGCTTGTTATACATGGTTTTACTCTGATTAGCGATATGTATGCTCTTATATACAACTATTAATTGTTGGGTACTGGTTCTTCTTACCTGAGGCTGGGATTAGTTGTTGTATTTGAGGGATAATAATAGTTACAGTTGTGGGGGTAGGTTGGTGTAAGATACCAATGTTGTCAATGTCATCACCTGTGTTAACTCTACGCACGATATGACTTTGGAATTCTAAATTTGGATAGGCTAGTTGAGTGAGTGACAACATCGATTCCTCGAGTCATAGATGACGCTCCCTATCCTCCAAGATCCGGTGGCCACATTCGAGAGTCTGAGTCCTGGGCGACACTCCCGGTCCTCTGAGTCTCGGTGGTCGCAACTGGGATGCCTAGTGACAAATGGTAATTTTGAGGTTTGAGCACTTGGTGATTTTTAGGTCTGTGAACCACTGGCTATATTTTTGGGGCTAGGCCCCGTCGATTGATATTTTAGGTTGAGACACTATTGATTATGCCTGGGGATTTTTTTTCCTGCGAGGGATATGTCCTACCATTTCAAATCTACATATCTATAATGGGAGTCACATTCCAACACAGGGTCAGAGAACCAATTGACATATGATTATGGGGGTGGAGGCCTGATTAATTACTCCTGGGTCCACACAACTATACACACTCGATTATGTATGGGTGTACCTTCTGGGGATTATAGTTGTTTAGGGGGGCGTTCAGGCATAGAAATTAGGTTCGTACACCCACATATAGCTTGACCCTTGATCCCGTGTTGTTGAGAGTTAACCTTTGTGGTGATTTTGTTGGGTTTAGTGGTGTTCTATCAGTTAAATTGTGTGTGGGTGTACCTTCCAGACTTATGGAGGTTCGGGTGGCGTACAGGCATAGATACTAGGGCCTTGCACCCACGTATTGTTTGATTGTTCAGTTCAATTGAAGTTATAGGGTTAATTTATGAGATTGGTATATTTATCTACACTTGACCTTCTTTATGTATATTATTTCACTCAGTCGACTGATGATGCCTACTGATGCTTTATTTTAGTACTCACCCTCTACTTTCTACATCTTCCCATGGTATAGGTCCAGGTTCTAGCCACTGACATTGACTTTTGGGGGATTTTGGATCGCTTAAGAGACTATTGGTAAGCACTGACAACTCCAGTTACTTTGTTGTCTCCTTCTTTTTTTGGTGGCCATTCTTTGTTTCTAAACATTGACCTTGTATAATAGTGATATGTATTTATAAAAGCACTCCTGGTTTGAATATTATATTGATTAATATATATATATATATATATATATATATATACATGTACTTGTGTCTATTATAGCTTTGTACAGTTGACTTTCAGTTTCTGGGTAGGTTGCGGCTATTTATATTGTCATATTGGTTATGGTTATGACTAGAAAGCTAGGACAGGTACCCTGGGGTTGGGTAATTGGCTTGCCTATAGGTGGGATCTAATAGGCGCCATCATGACTGGGACTGGGTCGTGACATATCGATGGGCTCGTTTTGATGAGTACTTTTCATTGTTGATAGTCAGGAATCAATTTGGAGTTGATATTAGACAAAATCACTTCAATTTAGATTGTTCGGATGTGATTTCGGCATTCGAGGTAGGTTTGACTATCCTTCTTTGAGATTTGAATTAGGCGATTAATTATTCTCATGCCTTAGACTATGGATTAGGTTGTATCATGATTCGAGATTGTTGATTATATTAGGTTGCCTGTGGGGGCTTTACTTGGAATATGGGTTGCTTTACTTGCTATTTTGGTTGCATCATGAGCATGCATGTCTCTATAATTGATTGTGATGAGAGTTTGTAACATTATTTTACTCGTAATGCCCGAGAGAGGGGTTGAATTGTGAATTGTGGCATATTTTTGAGAAATGAAATGTTCCAAGATGAGTTGAGAATTGTAACATATTTTTGAGAAATGAAATACCTTGAAATGAATTGTGAATTGTGGCATATTTTTGAGAAGTGAAATGCCTTGAAAAAGAATTGTGAATTGTGGCATATTTACTGAGAAATGAAATGCCTTGAAATGAATTGTGAATTGTGGTATATTTTTAATAAATGAAATACTTTGGAATGAGTTATGAATTGTGGCATATTTTTAAGAAATAAAAAGGGAATTTCAAATAGTGGTTGTTTATTATCAAGAACTGCTTCTCATTATGTGTAAACAAGGGTATTTATCATAAATTATTGAGTTTTGAGAACTTTAATACTTTTGAGTACATGTTGAGATTATTATTGTCTCTATCACTACTAAAACTGGACAAAATATGATGGAAGAAAAAGCGACGGATGGTGTCGCAAGAAAAAGCGATGGAATAAGTGACGTAATTTGTCGCTTCAATAATTTTTTATTTTTTAAAAAGTGATGGACAGTGACTCTATGTTTGTCTCTTTTTTCGGTGAATTTTTGTGACAAAAATATATCTAGTTAATAATTAATTATTACAATGACATTTTTCATCGCTTTTAATGTCACAACCCGGATAGGGACCTAGATGTGACATGGCGAAAGAGGACCCTAAGGGCCTCAATCAAGCCATCATAGCATCATTACACTCATCATCGGTTCAAAAATGCGGAAGCTAAAAATGTAGCACATAAATTCTAGGGATTTGGGGACTTGGGACTCAAGCTATGGGGACAATACGGGAATAGGATAGGCATGCTTGCACGTAGCACGTAGTCATTCATCATACTCAACATTCAAGTCATTATCATAACATGAGAACATGATCATAAATCAAACGAAATGGATTCATATTACATAGACAAATATCCCACATAAGAGTCAAACATACAAGAGTAAGAATTTGTATCCAACAATGCCTCTACATAGATGAGCGGGGCCTTGACATGTTTGAGGCTCACCCTCAAGTCAAAAGAAATTAAATACGTGAAAATAAGAAGGTAGATAAATGGTGGCTATTCCACTTGAACAATAGGGCTCACCACTAGCAAGTCTTCACTAGAGTATCAAGCGTCATCCGGTAGAACATAATAATCACCCTCGGTCCCTACTTGGTTAGAACATTTAGAAAATAATATGGGTTAGCACAATCAAGCACTAAGTATGCGGGAATGCAATGCATATGACAAGTATAGCATGACCAAGCAACATGACAAGGGGACAATATATGAAAGGATTGCACGTAGCC
>JBCEWC010010915.1:0-17189 GCA_038996855.1 Solanum aculeatissimum
CGCAAGGCTGCATCAAGTGTTCTATAAATAGTACTAGCATGTGGAAATTATGAGGTGTTACAAAATAATTCTGATCTTTGTTCTTCACATTATTTTCCTATATCACTATTGTTTACCTTGATAAAAAATTGTTACGAGTTAAAATTGGACCCTATGCGTTATGAAATGTAAACACGAGTTAACATTATTAGAAAGTTCACATAGTTGAAAATAGAGCTAATGCATACTTCCTTCTTGTATCAACAAACTGTCGCCCATTAATAAAACATTAACATTATTTGATTTCAAATTCAAAGCAATGCCTATATACTCTCTTTAAATTCTACTAATTCACCCGCCATTACTTCATCAAGACCGTGAATACGAGCAATGTCATCACCTATGTCACATTTCAAAACACCCCTAGATGTGACTGGTACCCGTCAATACTATCTATCGAGAGAACCAAACATCTACACACACATCTAAATTATCAAAGCACAGAGATACCATATGTGCAACACCAAACCTCATCACTACTCATTAAAATAGAATAGTTATTAAACCAATATCGCATAGAAACTTTGTGAAAAGAAACCATTACTTAAAGAAATATTTCTAGCCCAAATCCCATAATACGTTCATGGAGCATCTAATAGAGTGACATGAGTTCAAATGTTGGGCATGCAAACCCCAAGAAAAAAACATTAGCTATACTAGATAGAGCTGAAACAGTAGCCTCTACGAACAATACGAAGGCTCACCTCAGCAATAGAGTCCACGTGAACATATTTATCAGCCACGATTCTCACCCTCTGTAACAGTATCTGCATTGATATGAAAGTAAAGAGTGAGCTATATATAAATATAACCCATAAGATCCTCGACTCTCTACTTCAATACCCTTAGAACAAGAGTTGTAAAAGACATGTGCACAACATATATACATCAATAAACCTCCCATAAGACCCATATTCTGGCTTTTAGCCGGAGAATATCCAACATATACATAAGGATATACTTCATAATAAGCTCAATAAGTTCAACCAAATAATCAAAAAGGTCACTATATGTCTCAGTTCAACCACCCTCAAAACTTGTCATAAACCACATCGAAGGATATCAACCCATCACCCCGATAGGTTCATGGCAGCATGTATAACGCTCTAAAAGTATACTACGATAGCGTGTACAAAGCTCCTAACATATTACGGCAACATAGGTATGCCCCTAACATATACAACAACTGTGTAAGCCCCTAGTAACCACATCACAGTAATAAAGAAGGTATCCAGCATCACACCACATATAACTTATAAAACTATTTGATATTCTTTTTAAAATAGCATATTTAAGGTTGATTAAAGAACACTAACTCTGTCAAGCACATGCTTATCCCAACACATGCACCAAATAGAGAAAAGTATATTTTTCAAAGTATATTTGAAAAGCAAGCACTAAAGCTTAAAGTCTCACTTACTTTATTAATGACAAGTTCCACAACCTTGTACGCGTTGAACACTCACCAAAATAACCCCTACTTGCCTCAATCTATGAAAACATATTAATTATTAATATCAATTACGTTGACCAAACTCAAGTCCCAATATCCCTAATCTTTAATTTTAGAGTTAAACCCTAATATCCAGTACCTTAGACTATTAATTAAAGTAAAGGTATTCTTATTCTCATTGTTAAAACTTAATTGGTGAAAATTTTGGTAAATATGTTTTCAACTAACAAGAGCACACAACAACAAGAAAATACCTGCACTTTATCATCCAAAACAGTGGTACAAAGATCAAATTGATTCGATGTATGAATTTCTTAGAATAGCCTTGATGGGTTGTGTATTTTCTTCAGAAGAGAGAACGGAAGAAGAAGAAAAAGGGTCTACTGTAGGTTTTTTTTATTTCTTCTGTCGACGCAGTAAGTTAGAGAAATAAGAGGGTTGACTGCTATTTTTTTTAATTCTTTAATAAAAGTTATTAGTAGTTAAAATTACCAATTCATTAAAAAATAAGGGTTATTACATTCTCCCCTACTTAAAATAACGTTCGTCCTCGAACGAGTATAAAATCATACATGAAGTATCAAATAGGTGAGGATATATCTCTCGCATATCTGCCTAGGACCCCCAAGTAGCTTTTTTGGTTTGATGATAACGCCATAACACTTTCACTGAAACTATCTTCTTTGATCTCAATTTTTGCACTTGCTTATGATAGATATCAGACCTTCCTCATATGCTAAATTCTCATTAAGCTCCACATCCTCTAGATTAATCTTATGGCTATCATCATGAACATACCATTGAAACATAGACAAGTGAAATACAAGATGTACAGTGGACAATCTCGGAGGTAAAGTAAGTCGGTATGCTACCAATCTAATCCGATCAAAAATCTCATAAGGACCAATATATCTAGGACTCAACTTACCTTTTCGACCAAATCTCATAACTCCTTTCATAAGAGAAACTTTCAAAAAGACCTTTTCGCCCTTCAAAAATTCCACATCACAGACTTTCTTATCTGCATAAGATTTCTGTCTACTTTGTGCTATTCGAAGCTACTCTCGTATCACTATAACTTTCTCTAAGGCCTGCTGAACCAAATCTGGACCTAGTAATTGTGCTTCGCCAGGTTCACACCATTCAATAGGTGATCGACACTTATAACCATATAGAGCCTCGTAAGGTGCCATTTGTATACTCGATTAGTAGCTATTATTATAAGCAAACTCTGTCAATGACATCTGATCATCCTAATGTCCATCAAAATTAATCACGCAAGCTCTAAGAATGTCCTCCAAGATTTGAATAACCCGCTAAGACTGCCTGTCAGTTTGAGGGTGAAAAGTTGTACTTAACTCAACCTTTGATCCCAACGATTTCTGAAAAGACTTCCAAAACTCAACAGTAAACTGTGCACCTCAGTATGATATTATTGAAATAGGCACTCCGTGAAGCCGAATTATATCTCGAAGGTAAATATCTGCTATCTGGTTTGCAGTATAAGTAACCCGAACTAGTATGAAATGGGTAGATTTTGTGAGTCTATCCACAGTCACCCAAACTGAGTCATGTTTCTTAAAAGTATTTGGCCACCCAATAACAAAGTCCATAGTAATTCTTTTCCACTTTCACTCTGGGATAATCAAGTTTTGCATTGCTCTACCAGGTTTTTGATGTTCATATTTGACCTATTGGCAATTCAAGCAACTAGTCACATGCTTCAAAATATCAGCCTTCATACCTTTCCACCAGTACAAACCACACAAGTCTTGATACATCTTTGAAGCACTTGGATGGATGGAGTATCACGAGCTATGAGCCTCTTCAAGTATTAGCCGTTTTACCTCACCCACCATGGGTATATACAATCTGCCATGTCAACGCAAAATGCCCTCACCATCAATTGAGAACGACTTCACGCCTGCACTCTGCACTCGATCTCATAATCTAGCAAGTTGGGGATCATCATACTGGCAAGCCTTGGCTTCTCACTAAGGATGATTGCACCACCATACCTGCAAGAAACCTTCCAGGAAATGTATGATCAATTCTAAATCCCTGATTGGCTAGAGACTAAATATCCCTAGCCATAGGTTGCTTTTCAACAGCAATCCAGGCCAAGCTGCCCATAGACTTCCTACTCAATGCATCTGCTACCACATTTGCCTTTCTAGGATGATACAAAATAGTAAGATCATAATCTTTAAGTAGCTCCAACCATCGTCGTTGCCTTAAATTCAAATACCTTTTCTTGAATATGTATTGCGAACTCTTATGATCAGTATAGACTTCACATGACTTACCATAAAGATAGTGATGCCAGATTTTGAGTGCAAATATAATGGCGGCCAACTCTAAGTCATGTGTCAGATAATTCTTCTCATGAATCTTTAGCTGTAGAGAAGCATATGCCACCACTTTATCATTCTGCATTAAGAAAACACCCAATCTAACTCTAGACGCATCACAATAAATGGTGAAACCACCCTCTGCCATGGATAAGGTCAAAATAGGATTTGTAGTCAATGCAGTCTTTAATTTCTAAAAAATCTTTTCACATTCATTTGACCACTGAAAAATCACACCTTTCTGAGTTAAACATGTCAATGGAGTGGCTATCCTTGAGAAACCCTCCATAAACTATTTGTAATATCCAACTAGTCCCAAGGAACTGCGCATCTCCGTAGGAGTATTAGGTCGTGGTCAATCCCGAACAACTTCTATCTTTCTTAGATCAACTTGAATCCCATCTCGTGACACCATGTGTGCTAAAAAGGAAATTGTTCTCAACCAAAACTCACATTTTGAGAGCTTAACATAAAGCTTTTGTTCTCTAAGTGTCTACAATATAACTCTCAAATGATGTTTATGCTCAGCCTTATCTCGAGAGTAGACGAAAATATCATCAATGAATACAATCACAAACTGGTCTAAGTATGGCTTGAATACCCTGTTCATGAGGTCCATAAATGTTGTAGGTGCATTAGTCTTTATGAAAGACATCACCAAAAATTCAAAGTGCCCATACCTAGTCTAAAAGGCTGTCTTTGAGATATCTTCGATCTTTATTCTCAGCTGATGATAACCTGATCTTAAATCAATTTTGGAAAAGTGAGTAACACCCTACAGTTGATAAAATAGATCATCAATACGAGGAAACGAGTATTTATTCTTCATTATTGCCTTATTCAGCTGTCTGTAGTCGAAATACATTTCATCGTGCCATCTTTCTTTTTCACAAATAACACTAGAGCACCCCAAGGCAATACACTAGGCCTGATAAACCCCTTATTTAGTAGCTCTTGGAGTTGGACCTTCAATTCTCTCAACTCAATTGGAGACATATGATACGGAGAAATAGAGATAGGTTGAGTGTCAGGCACTAAATCAATGCTAAACTCAATTTCTCTCATCGGAGGTAGCCCAAGTAAGTCTTCTGGAAACACATCAATAAATTCTCACATAACTGGAACACTATCGATAGTGGCATCCTCCCCTCGAGTAACATGGACAGTAGCAATAAAACTAAGGCACCTATGATTAATCATTCGGCGTGCCTTTACATAAGATATTATCTTTTCCCGTGTAAGAGGAGTCATACCTTTCCATACTAAATGTGGTTCTCCAGGGAAATTAAAATGTACCAGCTTAGCATAACAATCAACCAAAGCATAACATGATGCTAACCAATCTATGCTCATGATCACATCGAAGTTGGACATCGATAACTTTAATAGAGCAATTATTGTGTCCTTGCCCTGCACAGATATAATACACTCTATATACACTCTATCCACTGATAACTTCTCCCCAACTAGAGTCATATCCATATATGACACATTAAGAGTCTCAACTCGTCGTTTTAAAGATATAGCAAAAGACGGGGATACATACGAATACGTAGAATCAGGATCAATAAGAGTATGTGCCTTATGAGTATTGACAGTAATAATACCTGTGACTACAACATTTGATCCCTCGATATCCTGTCTGGCCATAGCAAATAATCTCGCTGGTCCACTTGCTCCCTAAGCATTTTGTGCACCCTGTCGACCTTGTCCACGAGCACCTTGTGGAGCAGCCCTAGCTGGCTAAATCTAAGCTTGAGTATATTTCGCATTTCTATGTACTTGTGTAGTAGCTTGACTAGTACCAGAATCTCTCTTAGGAAAAAATTTAGCAATATGGTGTCTTTCACCACAAGTAAAACAAAGACTACCAATACCAAAGCAGTGACCACTGTCATTCCTACCATAATTAGAACACCTTGGATGTTATCCGGACAGGTAGGAATTATCACCCTTCTTCTATATCTGTTGTTGACCCTGTCTAGCTAGATAATCACTTTTAGAAGATTGCACTACCGACTCTGACTGAGTAGGCCTAGACTGCCCACGATAAAATCCACTCTTGCCTCCAGATGGAGCACCACTAAATCCACCTGTATTACATGCCTTTTTTCTTTCTCGCTCAATTTTCTCCATCTCCCAATAGGACTTACAATGCAGAGCAGTGTCGACCACATCTGGATATGTACTATTTTGCATATCTCGTATCACAGGACCACGATAATGGTGCTCTAGTCTATCCACAAATCTTCTCACTTTCTCCCCTGGATCTGCAATAAAAAATGGGATATACTTGGACAATTCAGTGAATTTGGTCTCATACTCTGTAACTGTCATATTGCCCTGACGTAAATCACGAAACGGACGTCTCATATCATCTTATTTGCTCAATGGAATAAATCTATTCTTAAATATTATTGAAAACTCTGACCAGGTGATACGTGGTGATCCTGCTCGTCTACCTCTCTAAATAGAAGTCCACCGATCTTGAGAACATAAAAGTGATAAATTCCACATCACGAGTCTCTTTCAACTCTAATATAGTAAGTATCTTTTCACAACGATCAATGAACTTTTGAGGCTCAATAGAAGCTCAAGTCGCATCAAACTCTGGTGGCTTAAGATTCATGAAATTCTTAAGATCTTTGGGTTGCCCTAAAGTTACAACTAGATGACCAACTTGTTGAGGGGCCAAATGTGGTGTTTAAGTCATCTCAACATTCAACTGAACCTGTTTTTTTGTTTGTGTTATAGTCTGAGGAGCTGGAATTCCACCCTGATTAGGCGCTAATGCCTCTGACATATTTAACAATCTTATCACAATATTTCTAGGTAAAACGATGGTAGGTGCAGCAGCTGACACTGTTTATGGAGCATCCTGAACAACTTGTTCCTGCACTTGCTCTGGGGCAGCAACTCGAGTTTGTCCCCCATTCATAACTCCTAATTGAGGAGCAGTAGATGCCTTAGTCCGAGCCCTAGTAGGATGTGACCTACCCGACTGTCACTGGAGGTAATACCATGTCCCCCACCACATCCAACAGTTACATTAGATCGAACAGCAGAGTAAGAGCCACGCCTCTTAGCTATCTTCAAAAAATATTTAAAGGTTAAACTTAATTCAACTCAACGCACGAATAAGGAATGAAAAAGAGAATACATCTTAAATGTTTAGTAGCCTCAAGGTCATAAGTATGAGAGCCTACATACCCATGATCTAGATTCTACCAAACACTGCTCCATGATCCGGGACTAGGCTTTGATACCAACTTTGTCACATCCCAAAACACCCTCTAGATGTGACTAACACCCGCTAATACTATTTGTCAGGAGAACCAAATATCTACACACACATCTAAATTATCAAAACACAGAGATACCATATGTTCAACACCAAACCTCATCACTACTCATTAAAATGGAATAGTTATTAAATCAATATTGCATAGAAACTTTATAAAAAGAAACAGTCATTTAACAAAATATTTCTAACCCAAATCCCACAATAAGTTCATAGAGCATCTAATAGAGTGACATGAGTTCAAATGTCTAGCATGCAAACCCCAAGAAAAAAATATAAGCTATACTAGATAGAGCTGAAACAGTAGCCTCCACGAATAATGTGAAGGCTCACTTCAGCAACAGAGTCCACGAGAACGAATTTATCAGCCACAAGTCTCACCCTCTGCAACAGTATCTGCATTGACATGCAAGTAAGGAGTGAGCTATATATAAATATAACCCAATAAGATCCTCGACTCACTACTTCAATACCCTTGGAACAAGAGTTGTAAAATACATGTACACAACAAATATACATCAATAATATACACAAGGATATACTTCATAATAAACTCAATAAGTTCAACCAAATGTTCAAAAAGGTCACTACATATCTCAGTTCAATCCACCCTCAAAACCTGTCATAAACGGCAGCGAAGGAGATCAACCCATCACCCCGACAAGTCCATGACATCATGTATAACGCTCTAAAAGTATACTACAACAACGTGTACAAAGCTCCTAACATATTACGACAGCATGGGTATGCCCCTAACATATTACGACAACTATGTAAGCCCATAGTAACCACATCACAGTAATAAAGAAGGTTTCCAACATCACACCATATGTAACTTATAAAAATATTTGATATTCTTCTCAAAAAGTATATCTAAGGCTGATTAAAGAACACCAACTCTGTCAAGCACATGCTTGTCCCAACACATGCACCAAATAGAGAAAAATATATTTTTCAAAGTATATTTGAAAAGCAAGCACTAAAGCTTAAAGTTTGACTTACTTTATTAATAACAAGTTTCACAACCTTGCACACGTTGAACACTCACCAAAATAACCCCTACTTGCCTCAATCTATGAAAAAAAATATTGATTATTGATATCAATTATGTTGACCAAACTCAAGTCCCAATATCCCTAATCTTCAATTTTAGAGTTAAACCCTAATACTCAATATCTTAGACTATAAATTAAAATAAATGTATTCTTAATCTCATTATTAAAACTTAATTGGTGAAAATTTTGATAAATATATTTTCAACTTAATTGTGAGGATTTCCGATCACTCATAATAGGAGGTGAGGTTGTTATAAATCCGCCCCTGCTAAAAAGAACTCGTAACTCTCCTGGCTAATATTTTCAATTAAATACTACTACAAATTTGTCTATGCCTAGCTACAATAACTAACTTAAAATGATGTTTGGTACGTGTTAAACACTATTCTTCTGTACACAAGTCAAGTCTTCTTTTCAAGCAGTCAACCAAGGAATATTTGCTCCCCAGTGTTCTTTTCTAAAATTTTATTTGTGGAGATGATGATTTAGTTTCTTTTTCATGCAAAACTTATTAAATAAAATTTGGTTTTGTGAAATAGACAAATTTACAAGACTTGAGTTTGATTTTTAGGAAGCGTTTGTTTCTGAATTTTTTTTCTGTAGTTAAATTTTGAAAAACTTTTTGGCCATTAAATTTCCGGAACTCAATTTCAGGATTTGAAAAAGAATAAAAATATTTTTATTTTTTTCACTTCAAATTACTCACAAAAAATAAAAGAATTCCCATTCATATTCCTAGCTAAACATAATTAATTTTTCCAATATTATTTTTTTACTTTGAAAATAAATTTTTTTTTTTAAAAAATTTAATAATGAAACATGATCAAATGTCGGAGAGAGGAGTCAAAGTCGTCCCTCTTGACTCTTCCGAACCAGTGGTGAACCTCGCCCCTTGGGTACGATTGAACCGAAGTCTTTGCATTTTATTACTACTACTAGTTATCAGAGTCCGTGTTAACACGGACTCAATGCTATTTTTTAATATTAATTTATGTGATATTAATAGATTATTTAAATATATTTTGTAAAATTTTAAGTTGTTAATTATTGCGACGTATATTATATTGTATGTTATTTTTAAATAATGTATATTATTTACTTTGTTTCAATTTATGTTGCACATATAAAATTTAGTGAGTCAATCAAAATTTTATTTAAGTTTTTGATATTTTAAATTATTGATATGTTGTAATCTATAATACGTCTTATATAAATTTTAAATAATGCATGTTATCTTTTTGTCCCAAATTTTGTGTCATTAATAAAATTTCAAGAATCATTTAAATTTTCTATATATCTTTTAAATTTTAAATTGTTAATTATTGTGACCTATAGTACTTTTTACATCATTTCAAGTAATATACATGAACCTTTTTTTGTTCATTTATATTATTTTTTTAAAAAATACTCCTTTTTTAACACAAATATAATCATCGAAAGATATTAAAATAATTATTTAATTTTACTTGTCTAGTTTAAAAAGAAAGACATAATTTATCATTTTGTGTTTGTTTCATCCTAATTCTAATATTTGTATTTTGATATGGCAAAATTATAGCTGAAACAATCGAGAAAATAGTTTATTAGAGGTAATATTGTAAAATCACAATTGAAACAATGAAGGAAATGCAACTGTCTGCTTAAGCAGACGCGTCAATCGACAGCTGTCTGCTTAAGCAGACACATCAATCGACAATTATCTGCTTAATAGCCGACTTAAGCAGGCAACTAAAGCAGACATGTCGACCGAGACGTGTCTACTTATTCATATATATATATATATATATATATATGTAATGTAATAGATAATAGAAATAGATGTCTATATATTAATAGTAAATAGTTGGTCGAACCCAAATTTGAAATTGCTACATCTTGGAAAGTGAAAATCATGAACCCAAGACAAATGGTTTTGCTTTCCTGTCTTTATGCCTGTGTGCTAATACTGACATCAACCACTGCCCAAACCAACACTAACAGAACTTACAACATCTCTGAAGGTGCCAACGTGACAAAACCAGGATGCGCTAAGCAGTGTGGAAACGTTACAGTTCCATACCCATTTGGTATTGGCTCAGATTGCGCCTTTAATAGTTGGTTTGCAGTCCGCTGTAACACATCTCTTGATGGTCCTCAGAAACTCCTCATAGGAAGTAACATTGAGGTGTACGACATCTCCGATGCTGAATTGCGCATCTCCAATTCAATCGGTTGGATATGTTACGACTCCAGTGGAGCTGTGCTCACCGAATCACTCGCTTGGACCAGATTTTTAGAATCAAGGCCGTATAGTTTCTCTGCGCTGAACATGTTCACCGTAGTTGGTTGTGATGACTACGCTTCTATCACAGGGCCTAATAACTTTGAGTATGGCTGTAATGTGAGCTGTACAAGCAGAGGGGATGTGCTGGAAGGAGAATGTATGGGAAAAGGCTGCTGCCAGAAACAGATACCCAAGGGCTTGAAATCCTATAACACAACCATGTCTAGCGCAGGAAACCATACCGACGTTTGGTCCTTTAATTCATGTGGGTATGCATTTTTAGGCGAGGCAGATCGCTTCCATTTCCGGGGCTTGCCAGATCTAGGTGATGATACAAGTGTCATTTATTTTTTTGAGAGGATTGCGGCTAGTGTCCCCATTGTGCTCGATTGGGCCATCAGTGATCTTACTTGTGCCCAAGCTCTGGAAAGTGAGGATTATGCTTGTAGAGAAAATAGCCTCTGTGTTGACTCTGATACTGGTCTTGGTGGCTATCGCTGCAGCTGTAATCCAGGTTATCATGGAAATCCTTATCTCAATCAAGGCTGTCAAGGTGTGTATATATATAGGACCATTCTCAAGGAAATCTGCTTTATGCTCCACTTGATCAACTCACAAGCTTTGATATAACAGTGTTCTATTTATTTGGTTTTTCCAGATATTGATGAATGTGCTGATCCAAGCACCAATTCGTGTGAAAAGAACTGCACAAACACCCCAGGTAGTTTCTATTGTTCTTGCCCTGATGGATTTATCGATGATGGCAAAAAGGATGGTCGTGGTTGTATTCCTCCCGACTTGGATCATGAGTTCCCATGGATCAGGTTCTCTCTAGGTAAATATCATGGAAAACTTTCATCAGGGCGGCTCAAACACATTAGTGAACTAAGGCGAAAATCGAATAGAGACCTTAATTTTTAAAAAATAAATTAATATATTATCTTACGAATTTTATTCTTCTATCTCTTTGAAATGCAAAATTGTTTAAAAATAATTATAATTGATTTCATTCGGTAATTCTTTTGAATTGATCATATAATCATATTCTATATGTACCAAACTTATTCTAATAATTCTTTTTTTTTTTATATGAAGTAAATAATCTTTATTGTTAATAGTACTTACTTGGTAATTTTCTAAAAAAAATCTATAACCTATTATTACTAAAACAAAAATTGAAGCCCCTCAAATTTGGGGGCCTAAGGCGCTTGCCTTTTTTCTAACACTGTCGAGCCACCTTTGACTTTCATAACAACAAATATCCATTTTACCTGATGTTGTTTCACCCAACATTATGTTTAGGAAATGATTTTTTTTAGAAAAATTTGTGGTCTACATATTTGTATAGCTATAAATAATCTTATTAAGTGCAAAATGATGAGTTAAAACTTAAAAGATAAATTATCTTTGAATATATAAAATGCCATTCTTCTTTTACTTAAATCACGATGATGACTAATAAAATTATCACTGAGAAATTATTTTCAGTGCTAGAAAATGATTTCAAACTATTTTTGCCAACTTATTTCTTTATTTAACCAAACTTTGAGATTATATGATAGTTCATCAGACACGCACCACATATGGCAAAGTATTACTTTTGTATTTCCTCTGAAGAATTAGAAGAACTCCAGATTTTGGTATTTATATTGATGATTATGGTCTAAGAGCACGATCAACGTCAATTCTTCTTCTTCTGAAATTCGGACTACGTTTGAATAATGCATAATGTGTTTGAAACCATAAAAGTTAAATTCCACTAATTATTCAGGTACCGGAATCGGTTTTCTCTCCCTAGTGGTTGGGATAACCTGGCTCTATTTCAGCATCAAGAAAAGAAAATTGATTAAAGTCAGAGAGAAGTTCTTCCAACAAAATGGTGGTTCATTATTGAAACAGAGAATCTCCGCTAAAGAAAGCGGTGTGGAAGCAACAAAAATTTTTACAGCTGAGGAGCTCAAGAAAGCTACAAACAATTATGCCAATGACAGAATTCTTGGTCGTGGTGGCAATGGGATTGTATATAGAGGTGTGCTACCTGATACTCGTATAGTTGCTATTAAAAAATCTAGAATTATGGATGAGAGTCAAATTGAGCAATTTATCAATGAGGTGGTCATTCTCACTCAAATCAACCATCGAAACGTGGTAAGACTCTTTGGGTGTTGTTTGGAAGATCAAGTACCTTTATTGGTTTATGAGTATGTCTCTGAAGGAACTCTTTATGAGCACATTCACAATCAACGTGGAGTGGATTGGTTAACTTGGCAAAATCGTTTGAGGATTGCTGCAGAGATAGCCACTACACTTGCTTACCTTCATTCATTTGCGTCCATGCCTATAATTCATAGGGATGTTAAGTCTGCCAACATATTGTTAGATAATATTTACACGGCTAAAGTGGCAGACTTTGGAGCTTCAAAGTTAATTCCTCTGGATCAAACACATGTGGCTACATCAGTTCTAGGGACATCAGGGTACTTGGATCCTGAATATTTTCGCACAAGTCAACTGACGGAGAAAAGTGATGTTTATAGCTTTGGAGTAGTTCTGGCGGAACTTTTGACAGGGTTGAAACCTGTAATTAGAGATCGAAACGAGGAGCAAACGAATTTGGCTGATTATTTTGCTTCATCCGTGAATAACAATCGCTTATTTCAAATTGTTGATCGTCGTGTTTTGCGAGAAGGGAATCTTGAGCAACTTCAACAGATGGCTGAGCTGGTGAAGAACTGTCTTCAATTGCACGGAGAAGATAGGCCTACCATGAAGGAAGTGGCTATTGAACTTGAAGGTTTGAGGAAGGTGACTGGAATCTCTTGGTCTAATCAACATGGACACGAAGAGAATGATTTATCAGATCTTTACACAGTTCCAACAGATGTCTATGGAAATAACCCAAGCTGATGTTATGTAGGCTCCTTTCCTTTTTTCTCACAATTTTAGAATTTTCTTTAAGATACAATGTTGGAGATTTTTGCAGATATCATATATAAGACATTTTGATGATAAGCGTCCAATTTTATTGCCAGAAAATCTGATTAAATTGTCAGCAAAAAATCATCCTCGTAGCAACAACTTTAAGGTGCTTTCTATTGTCATAAAATATTGATGTTTTAGCAGGAATTGTAACGGCAATCAACACTATATTTTGATTCTTTTTCCCTTTCTTCAAATTTGTTCCGCCTATTTCTTTAGGATTCAAGTTTTCAAAGATAGAGAAACTTGAAACACGACTTTGCAAAGGCGTAGGACAGAATATATCAAAACTTTAAACTGAAACATCTGTTTAATTAATTTATTTATTTTACTTCATTCGATTGCGATAAAGGCACATGCATTTCATAGATATAAGATGTATCAAGTGTTAATCAAAACGTGGTGATTTCTATACAAATTATACCAAATTTGTGGAAATTTATTGGTCTTACCCTAATAACTTAAGAATAATGCATCCAGAGACACATATTGGATTAAACATACTGATTAACTGTAAAGGTAAGAAAAAAGAACCCCTTCCACCTCTGATTATAAGTATATCATTCCAGAAAATATAATTATTTATGCATGATTATGTTAACACACAGATAAAAATGCAATAATACTTACAAGTTACAATAGAGGTTTGGATCAAGGCAATAATGGAGAGCAATACTTCTTCCTGTTTCCTTCTGAACAAAGAGTAATGAGCTTTGCCGCGTAGAGCATTCAAAGAACTAATTGCTCTTATTTGTCCATTTTACAATAAATATTGATGAAGTTTATGAACTGCTCATTCCTATATCAGTAAGCATGCATCTGATAAATGTACATTTGTGGTTGGTTAAAGTCGAACTGGTTTTCATTACCTATCGTATTTCTAATATTACTGGATTTTGTTGTTTTAGTATCTATGGTTTGTACATGAGATAATCATTAAATTGAGTATTCAAGATAATCCAGAAGCACAACTTTAATGGAGTATTGAGTGAAAGGAGGAATCGTGGCTCCAAACTTAAATTCTTCATATTTTCAATAGCAAAATAGAAATTTAAAGTCTGGAATTATAGTTGTTGCTCTAGTTGAGTTTGTGCTAGCTAGAGGAGTTGAAAAACTAAGAGATAAATTTGGGAATTTTCAGATGATATTTCTTTGTTGATGCATATCTGTATTTATACAAATTGTGCAAACAAAAGGACAAACTAATAACTACAACTGTCACCTAAACATTTGAAACTATTCTGACAGTAAATAACAAACTGTACAGGTGTAAATATTCCTATTCAATACTATGTAACTGAATATGAATTCACATTTTTATTTCTAGTTGGTAATTGTGTTTCCTCCATATTTGTTAGAGGCCCAAGAGATGAATCTTGGGTGCACAAGTCTTCTTTACTAGATACTATAAATCCAACACCCCCCCCCCACCCTTCAAGTTGGAGGGGAGAGGAGCTACACCCAACTTGCGGAGAATCGAACAATGAGATGGCCCACACAAGGGCTTAGTGAAAATGTCCGCGAGCTAAGCAGAAAAGGGTACAAAATTGAGAGAAATCAACTCAGAGAGAAACTGTTGACGAACAAAGTGACAGTCTAGTTCAACGTGCTTGGTCAGTTCGTGGAACATGGGATTGCTAGCAATATGTAATGCAGCTTGGCTATCAGAGTGTAGCAGAATAAGCAAAGTGGTCGGAGCTGACAAATCATGAAGAATCCTATCTATCCAAGTAAGTTCAGCGACAATTCGACACATTGAACGATACTCAGCCTCTGCTGATGAAAGAGAGACGGAAACTTGCTTTTTAGATTTCCAGGAGATAGGAGAGTCTCCTAAACTGATGAAGTATCCACTTACAGACCGCCTAGAATCGACACATGAGGTCCAATCAACATTACAAAAAGCAAGAATGGAAAATGAAGGGTCACTGCTCATGAACAACCCTTGCCCAGGTGACTTGCACAAGTAACGAAGCACTCTGATGGCAGTTGTAAAGTGAGGAACACTTGAACATTGCATAAATTAGGAGATATGTTGAACAACAAAGGCTAAATCAGGTCGCGTGTGTGTTAAATAGTTGAGCTTGCCTATTAGTCTGCTATAAGAGAAAGAATGGGCAAGAATGTCCCCAATGTCAGCAGAAAGCTTTTTAGAAGGATCAATTGGAGAAGAAACTTCAGTCAACTCCTCACAATTGTAATCAACAAGAAGTTCAAGGGTGAATTTCCTTTGATTCACAATCAAACTATGAGCTTCACGCACAACTTCCAAACCAAGAAAATAATGCAAGTCACCCAAGTCTTTAATGTGAATTCCTTGTGCAGAAAATCTTTGAGTATATGGAGTTCTTCAGGATTATTTCCAGTTAAAATAATGTCATCAACATAAATAGCAACCATGGAAATAGAAGATCCAGAATGTTTGTAAAAAAGGGAATAATCATTAAGAGAAGACACAAACCCTTTGAATTGCAATGTTGCCCCAAGTCTAGCATACCATTGTCGTGAGGCTTAGCTCAGTCCATAGAGTGATTTTCGAATCTTGCAAATCAAATTAGGAGCAGGGGGATCCATCCCAGGTGGAAATTTCATATATACATCTTCTTGTAAATCTCCATGCAAGAAAGCATTATTAACATCTAATTGAGAAATGGGCCAATTCCTCTTCACAACCACTACAAGTAGGCATCTGATAGTTGTCATCTTCACAATGGGTGAATAAGTTTCATTGAAATCTATTCCCTCTCGTTGGATATCACCCCTCACCACTAATTGTGCCTTCAACCTTTCAACAGAACCATCTGCTTTGTGTTTTACCTTGTATACCCATTTACAAGGTAAAGCTCGTTGATGAGGTGGTAAAGGGACAATATCCCAAGTTTAATTTGCTTTGAGATCCTCAAACTCTAATTCCAAAGCTTTCTGCCAACCAGGATGCATAATTGCTTGAGAAAAATTTCGAGGCTCAGATATAGTGGAAATAGAGTTAAGTACCTGTTGATTAGAAGTAGACAAACCAGCAAATGGAAAAATAGGTGTAGTAACAAGAGTATTAAAACAAGAGGAAGAGATGTCAGTGAAATAGACAGAATTGCAAACATAATTGTCTAAATATGCAGGCTTTGTGCGAACCCTCTCTGATCTTCTTGGTGCTGAAATGGGAGGAGAAGAGGGAATAAGTGGGTCAGGAGAAGCAGACACAGTAACAGGAGATGAGGGAGAGGGAATAGGAGAAGAAGTAGACGGTATGCCAACACTCTCATTAGGAGAAGAGAAGGTAAAAGATATAGGGGAGAGATCAGGAAAGGAAAGAGATTGAGAATCCACTGCGGGATCAGAAATGAAGGAAATGGAAGGAAGTATAGTAGGGGGAGGATGGTAAGTGTGGAAGGGAAATATATGCTCGTGGAAAGACACATCTCTGAAATCAAAATCTTCTTAGAAATTAGTTCCATGACTTTTTATCCTTTCTTGCCCCGAGGATAACCAAGAAAGATACATGGTACTGCTCTAGGTTTAAATTTGCATCTATTGTTAGACAATGTAGAAACAAAAAAAAGGAAACCAAAGGTCCGAAGAAATGAATAGGACGGAGGGGTCCCAAAGATAAGCTCATAAGGTGTTTTATCTATATGTACAGAAGAAGGAAACCTGTTAATTAAGAAGGTGGAAGTTAGCAAACAATCCCCCCAATAGGAGATGGGAACTTTAGATTGATGTAATAATGCCCTAGAGGTCTCCAAAAGGT
>JBCEWC010010916.1:0-17187 GCA_038996855.1 Solanum aculeatissimum
TTTTGGTAGATCCCGGATGAATAGAATATTGCGAATTATGAGCCTCTTTCAAAATGGTCTCTCTCAAACCATCAACAGTCGGAACACACAAACGATCTTGGTACCGAAGCACACCATCTCCCCCTTAGGAGAAAATCTCAATCTTACCATCGACAACTAACTTTTTCAATTCCACCAAAGATGGATCTAAATCTTGCTTAGCCTTAACATCAACTACCAAGGAAGACTCGGACCCATTTTGCACCAAGATACCACCATCTTTGGATTCGGACAATTTTACCCCCAACCTAGCCAAATGGTGCACATCCTTTACTACCTTCTTCTTCTCTTCACCTACATGAGAAAAACTCCCCATAGAAAGTCTACTAAGAGCATCCACCACAACATTGGCCTTACTGGTGTGATAAAGTACACTCATGTCCTAATCTTTAAGGAGTTCCACCACCTCCTTTGCCTCAAATTAAGATCCCTTTTAGTGAACACATATTGCAAGCTCTTATGATCGGTGAACTTATCTACATGTACCCCATACAACTAATGATGCCAAATTTTCAAGGCGAACACCACCGCAGCTAATTCAAGATCATGAGTCGGATAATTCCTTTCATGCACCTTCAATTGTCAGGAAGCATAGGCTATCACTTTACCATGTTTCATAAGCACACAAACCAAACCAATACGGGAGGCATCACAATAAACCACAAACCCACCTAAACCATTTGGCAAAGTCAAAACCGGAGCCGATGTAAGCCGATCTTTCAAAGTTTGGAAACTTTTCTCACATTCATTAGACCACAAAAAAACTTGGCCTTCTTTTGAGTTAATTTGGTCAACGTAGATGTTATAGATGAAAACCCCTCAACAAACCTTCTATAGTAACCGGCCAAACCAAGAAATCTACGAATATCCAAAGGTGTCAAAGGTCTAGGCCAATCCTTTACCGCCCTAGTTTTCTTAGGATCAACCTTGATGCCATCACCGTACACCACATGACCAAGAAAGGCAACCTCACCCAACCAAAACTCACATTTGTTAAATTTTGCATACAATTTCTTTTCCCTTAAGTTTTGGAGAGAAAATCTCAAATGTTTCACATGCTCTTGTTCACTACGGGAGTAAATCAAAATATCATCAATAAAAACCACAACGAAACTATCAAGATAAGGCTTGAACACCCTATTTATAAGATCCATAAACACCGCCGGAGCATTAGGCAACCCAAAAGCCATCACCACAAATTCAAAGTGACCATACCGGGTACGAAAAGCCATCTTGGGAATGTCACATTCCCTTACATTCAATTGATAATAACCCGAACGGAGATCTATTTTGGAGAAATGAGTAGGCCCCATGACGTTGGTCAAATAAATCATCAATCCTAGGCAATGGATACCTATTGTTTGCGGTCACCTTATTCAATTGCGTATAATCAATACACATACGAAGAGTCCCATCCTTTTTCCTTCATGAATAACACCGGAGCACCCTAAGGTGATATGCTAGGCCTAATATACCCCTTATCCAACAAATCCTTCAATAGGTCTTTCAACTCTGTTAACTCCACTTGAGCCATACGCTATGGGGGAATCGAAATGGGTTGAGTATCCGGGAGAAGGTCTATACCAAAATCCACCTCTCTATCGGGAGGAATGCCGGGCAAATCATCCAAAATCACATCGGGAAACTGTTTCACCACCGAAACCGATTCAAGCCTAGGGGATTCTCCCTCCAAATCTCTAAACTAAACTATATGATAAATACACCCTTTCCCAATCATTCTCCGGGCCTTAAGATAGGAAATAAACCTACCCTTCACTACAGAATTCCCACCCTTCCATTCTAGAATCGACTCATTAGGTACTTGAAACTTAACCCACCTAGTTCTACAATCAATAGGGAAATGTTAAATCATGAAAATACCATTAATAAAACACAACTTTCCGAAACTAAGCAATGTCAAACGGCAGCTAGAGTTCCCTTTTTCTGGTCAACGAGCCATTTGCCCCTCCATCTCGCGACACTTAGATAAATTTTCAGCGCGAACTCTCGGAGGACTTTCTGTTACACTTCATGAGCAACTTGACGGACCGTTTGAGGTGTGATTGTCTGTGTAAGGTCCCATCTAACCATACTTAGTCCCCTAAAATATGTCCAAGGCTTGGCCTAACCACTTTCCAACTTAACGGAACAGTGGACGACCTGTTCAAGCTCAAACTAGTCGTTCAAGGCTTTGTTGGTTTAGACTTGGATTAGGGGTGGTTACAGGCCACCCCTAGCTCACTGGAACACTTGAAGACACCCTAGACAATCTGTGCAACGTTTCACGGATCTTGGCTCTGTCCTTGGCCACTTTTCTGAGCCTATCTCCAATGGCTTCTGAATTTCAGAGAGTCTCACTATTTGGGTCATATCTCCCACATCCGAACTCCAAATTGCGTGAAACCAGTTGTGTTGCAACGCTAACTCAAAGAGATTCAATGTTATATGTAGTATCCCATATGTTTCATCCCACATAAAACGTTACGACTGTTTGAAGTACACTGCCGAAATTGTCCCTCTAGGCCATCAACAAGCCCAATTTGCATTCGGCCACTTAAACTCAACCCATGGCTACCAAAACTCAACCATGACCAGTAGTATATCATATAATTCCAATCATAAGGAGATTTCAAATATTTTTGAGTTGTTACAAAGGAGGTACAAGAACTATGGTAGGTTATGGAGCCTGGTTAGGACTTTCATACCCGTGGTATGGACTGCAACCTAAAACTATGACTGTGTTTGTACTTTTGCGGGTGAAAGTTTAATTAGCGGGGGATGTTGTAATGACCCTCCAATTGATTTCTATATTATTACAACTTTTCTGTTGTTGTGAGCTTTTGTGTGGTATCCTCAAACCTTTTATGGCTTATTGGGACTGTTGAAATGGTTGTCAACAACATTGGTTGATAATTGTCAAAATTTGCAAGTTATTGAGAAGCTAATAGTGCAAAAAATAAAATTTACATCAAAACCCTAGTAAATTGTCTCGGAATGAGATTCTAATGGTCTCGTCAGTTTTTAAATCGAGGTTTAGGCTAAGAGGGTGCTTGGTCAAAGGATGGAGGGTCCCGGTATGATTTTGAGCTAAAAGTTGCAAAATTAGTTCACTTAAAAGCTGAAAGGAGTATTTGTTGAAAACCCTATAAAACATTCTTGGAATTGAAATCTGATTTCGTGGTCAGTTTAGGAATGTTTAAAACAGGCTTAAATGACCCTTTATCACTTGATGTGGACATCCGGTTGCATTTGATCACCTCAGTTCTTTTAGATAAAATTAGCCGGAAAGAAGTGGGACCCTCCCTTTTTCATAGGATTCTGCATTGGAAATTTTGACCGAACCATTGGATCTGAAACATCGAAATCCATGTGTTGCACTATTTATTTGCATAAAATAGACATCGGGAGCACCAGGAATGCCTAGGGATGTTTTTGGGAATTATTGGTGCTAACAGTAGGTGCATAAGCCCGAACACATTCTCGTGTGTCCACATGGCATGGCATAAATGACAATGCTAGCTTTTGCGTCTGCGCAACATGGTGCGCTAGCCTATATAAGGACTGGTTGCGAGGTCTTTTAGAGGAAAACTTCAAATTGCCATAACTTTTGAACCATAACGTTGATTTTAGCGATTCAAAAGTCCATGTTACTCTGTTTTTTGCAAGAAATGTTTTGGTGAAGTTGGATTCGGGATTCAACAGAGAGTTCAATGTAAAATAATTGTTTTAGCTGATTTTATTCTTGGAATTTGTGAAAACTTTATGCGTTGATATCCTAGTTGATTTTTAACTCAATTAAGTGAAATTTAAGCCTGAATTCTTCTATGTTTCGAGAGGAACACCGTGGTATGCTGGGTGTTCTCTTATTTTATCCAGATTTTGAGAATTTTTATCGAGAGAATTTTGAAAAGAATATTTTCTCGGTAAAGTCTTAAACTTTGTTTTGGGGGCTTTTTCTTGGTTTTTTGGGTCCATTTTTGGGTGAATGTTTTGTTGTAGACTCAAGGTGACATGTGGACTATTTTTCAAATGTTTATTTGCAATTTGGCCATGGGCCATATTTTTCCTATTTTTGGCCCGATTGACATATTTTCGCTCGTTCTTAATTTTTTTAGATCCATCTAACCATGTTGACATTTTTTATTTTTTTAACAGTTGAGCAACATCAGGAAACGATCATAGTGGAAAAGCTTGGCTAGATTGACCCAAAGCAAGAGACATCGAATTCCAGGTTAACTAGTCTTTATCTAAACCTTAGACAGCTTAAATATTGTCATATTTTTGTTGGAATGTGTAGAAATATACTGTGATTGGGTTGAGGTGTGGTATTTATGTTGTATGTAGTTGGTTGTGAACTTGCATGTGTTAGATATGGTGATCTAGGACTACAGTTGTTGTATTGATGGTTAGCGATAGTTGTTATACTAGCTGAATTCTTATACTGTTTGGCTATGAGAAGGGCCTGAAAGGGGCTAGATTGGTTGAGAACATATCGTAGGTATGTACATTTATCTTGAATTTTGCATGTATGTGTGTTTGGCCTTAGATGACTAAAAAACACTTACATTTGAGAATGACAAGTGGTTACAAACTGCCTTGCGCACTGACTCTTGTATCTACATATGTTCTCAAACTTGTGGTTGCCTGGATTATGGTAGATTGCCTATTTAAAACATGATTCTGCTCTGCCCTATTACTTATATGATCTTGTATACCGCTGTTATCCATTATAGACTTGCGCTACTGGTTAGTAACTGGAAAAACACACCATGTTCTGGGACGGTTATAATTATACCCCGAAGGGAGCCCTACGTTTGGTGATATGAGAGGTTTGTTACAGTGCCACTAGCGAGTTACAAGATGGAAGTTTGAACCTGGTAGCGAGGTGCAAGCTATATCCTACGAGCTTCCCAGGGTTATTCGTGCTGAAACACTAGCTATAGGGGTCAGCCCTGGGAACTAACACCCTGTCTAAGAGTGGGCACATTATTATTGGGCCAACACATGGTTGCCTTGGACAAAATCCTTGATAGCAGATGGACTACAATATAAGTATTGTATAGGTGGCACCCTTTTGTTTATCTGGCCTCTTGGGCCTTAGCTTAAGTTGTATTGATTCTTTCCTATGAGTTGTTTTACACAGAGAAAGTCCCTGGTTAGAGCTGAATGTGAGTTAATGCCTTAGGAAAGTCATGCGTGCTAACTTGACTTGTACCTATATGAGTATGTATTGCCTGTTTGTACAGAGGTATGTTGACTTCCAGGTTCTAGGTAGGTTTCGGTAATCCATATTGTCATATAGGCTATGGTTTTGACTAGAAAGCTAGGACAGGTACCCTGAGGTTAAGTAATTGGCTTGCTTATATGTGGGATGTAGCAAGCATCATCATGACTGGGAATGGGTCATTACAAAAAGGCACCTTTTCTCCATTTGTCAAGGGTATTGCAAGAAGCATTAAGGAAAGTGTTTGGCCGACACTGATGGTTGTTTCAAGTTTAGAGGTATTGGGCATAAGATAAGGTCTTGTCCTGTGATCTCTGAGGAAGGGAAAAAGGGTACAATTTGAAGGTAGACTTCCTCTTGCTAAGCTCGATGGTAGTGGTCATTTCCAACAACGCGAAGGACCATCTCAAGTTTCTCCACAAATGTTGACTAACGATAGGGTGTACACCCCTAAGTTTCAAGTTGGTGGTGCTAAGGGTGGTGGTTCTACTATTCCCATGTGTCAGAGGTGTGGGAAGAACCATAAAGGTATTTTTCGGAGAAGGTCGAGTGGTTATTTTTGTTGTGGACAAATGTGGCAAAAAATATTTGAGTGTCTTAATATTTATACCGAAAGTAGTGAAGGGCATTCTCAAGTTCAAATGGTTCCAAGAGGGAATGTGCAAGGAGGTGCTCCACATAATAATCCATTCTATGCTCTTCAAGGGAGCCAAGGGTTAGATGAGGCACACGATGTTATCACCAGTACGTTAAAGGTTTATAGTTATGATGTGTATGCTTTATTGGACCCAGGTGCCACTCTATCTTTCATTAACCCATTTATTGCTAATAGGCTTGATGTGTGTCCCGAATTGTTATGTGAACCCTTTTTAGTGTCTATCCCTGATGAGTGTTGAATTTACACTCATTTTTGGCTTTTTTCATATGTTTTTCATTGTTAATTTTATGAATTGAGGCTAATTATGCTTTGAATGGTGTACCATTTAGGCACTAACATTTATTATGGAGATTTTGCGGGAAATAGTGGAGTATGGAACAACAAAAAGAAGCTAAAAAGGAAGAAAATTGTCCCTGACATCCTTTTATACTCTGCAGATGAAGAACATTAGGATGATGAGAGGCACGAACACGCCAAGCTGGTGCACATAGGCAGAGTTCATGTTCTTTATTCTTCATGAATACATTGACTGCCACGAACGTGGAGTATTAATGTAACTAGCGTCAAAGAAATTTAAACAATTTACCCTTTTGGTCCCAAGTTGAATATACACACACTCTAAACCCATAATTCATCATCTTACACAATTAGGAATATTGTACAAACAATTCATAAAGAAAAACACGGCTTAGATTAAGATTTTAGTTTTGAGTGAGGATTTAGAATATGTTTTCTACTATTTCCTGAGTCGATTGAAGAGTGTGAACTTCCATTATAAAACATCCTTCACCCACACTTCCTTTTTTTCTTTTAATTCCATAAATTGTAGATGTAATGAGTTTTTTATTTGAATTTGTTTATGGGTATTAATTGAATCTCTTATTTTTACCCTTATTTGATTATATTCTTGCAAATCAAATGGGTTTATCCATATACTGCTTTGATTGAGATTAATTTACTTATGGGTTCATGCTTATATTAATGTTTAATATGTAATTTGAGGTCGCAAACTTGAATGTAGCTTAGATCTTCAATTATTTCATGAAAATGTGTACTTGATGTGGAGGGTTTGTGTGATAGTCATGAGTTTATGTGGTTGAATGCCTTAATTGGGTTCAATGAATAAGATATTAGGAGGATTGATTATAAATTCCTTAGGCCAAGAGTTTCCTATAGTGATTTTGCGCGTGAGGGTTTAATTGGTTCATGTGATACGCTATTATGTTCCTACCACAAATAGTAGCTACAAGAAACTTAGCATACTCATAGAATTTATATGATAATATGTGTGATGGATCGGTTGAGTTTTAATTAATTTCCCATATCCTGAATCTTTTGCTCTCTTGCTTGATAAATCCTTACCCAAGTTTCTTAGTTGTAGTTTGTAGCATTATCTCCCACCTTTAGTGAGAAGTGTTGTGTTTGCTTGTTGAATTTGAACTTGTATCTCATAGTCCTTGTTCTTTTCAATCGCCCTCAAATTGTTTCCTGTGGGATTTGACCCCAACTCTTCATTGGGTTATTATGCTCTTTGTCTACTTTTGTCTAATGGTCTAAAATCATGAGTTGGAGTCTCAACAAGAAAGGGTGATGCTTAATATTGAAAAAGAATTTGGTGAGTGCATGCAATCCAAATCAATAATCATCCAAGATATGGAAATTGAGGAGATGATATTAAATTTGCAAGAAAAAGTAAAGGAAATCATTTATGGCAACTTTAGCTAATTAGGAAGTGAGGGTGTCATTGCTTAAAGGCAAAAAATTTTGAAGTTCGATATACAAGAGGCCTCTCGATGCTCTCACTCATGCCCAATATGCCAAAAAGGAAACATGATATGAAATTGGGTAGAAAATTCATGTCCTCAAAGGGGAGAGACCGAATGAAAATTTGTATAGTCTCCACTTGCCTGCGTGAGTTTAGCTAGAAAATTGACTTGAAGTTTGGGAGAAGGTTCTTTGCCTTGAAGTGGAAATACAAAAAGGGTAATGAATTTGGTATCGCGCTATGATAGTAAATTGTGTGCTTGATTGGAGGCAACCCATCTTTTATTCTCCAAAATTTTAGTTTCTTATTTTAATCTTTTAGATTATCCTTTGATTTTTTTAAATTTATGATTTTTCAAGTCATTGGTAATGGTTTGCACAGGTTTGGAAGCATAACATTGATTGGAGTTGAAGGTTGGACTGAACACACGTTCAAAAATGCATTGGGATGGTTTTGGGCAAGACTTGACCGCATTTTTGGCTCCAGGAGTCACCCAAGACAAATGGTCGATTGTCGAGTGGGTATGGGCATCACGTAAAGGTACAAAAAGTTTGTCTAGGTCTGACATGAAAATGAACTCCGAAAATATGGATAAAAGGTCTACAAATGCCGATGTCAATTTATTTTACTCTCCGTGAACACACACTGGAGTCCACATATGCGGAGCATGGAAATTAATTATGTGATGCAGACGCACTTGAAGCTCCGCGTATGCAGAGCACTGAAAGGTACAAGTGAAATGAGAACACAAGTCCCTTTAGACTTGTCTCATTTTCTTTAAAAAATGGAAGCACAGACTGAGGTAAAACACAAAACTCGAAATTATTGTTCCAATCTAAAACTTTTCATGGGAAAACCCAAGGCTCTCTCTTGTTCATCTCTTTTGAATCTCAATTCAAAGGTATATTCACTCTAATATTTCTCCATTATTGTTTGAAAGGTAAATTTGTGCAACCATGAAAATTGTTGACACTGTGGTGACGCGAATTGCTCCATTTTTCTTACCATGATGTTTAGACTATTAAATTTTGCTAGCCTTCTCCATTATTGATTTCTTTGCATGAAAATTATGAGTTACAGTGATCTTCCTATAGAATGTTACGATGAACTTTTTTAATTTGTAAAATTGGACGGATTGTTAGAGTTAATTGATAGTGAGTTGTTTGGATGATGATTCTATATTGTTGGGAAAGATTTTTGGGGTAATTATTTTTTCAAAATATATCTGAAAATGCATGCCAATTACCTATTTGATTTAATGCCCCAGAGAATCTAGAAATTTTATATGCTAACAAGTGTTCTCTACGAACACCGACACAATGTTGCGAACATGGAGTTCTGGAAAATTCTTGTTCTCCATGAATGTGAATATGCTTCCGCGAATGCAAAGCTTGAAAGTCCTTGAAATTTACGAACGTGTCTGATAGGTCATGAACGTGGATGTAACAATGCATCTTTAGATAGAAGCCCCACAATGGAAAAACACTAAATAGATGGTGGGTATATAAGTATACATGCCTTATCTACTAGTGACACATTTTAAAGCCATGCGAGCCTAGGCCCAAAGGGGATAATATCACTAACGACCAGATAGTATCAGAGTCACCCCTATGTTACCATTGTCGATGTTGGCCAAAGATCAACTAAATTTAGGTGAATCCCATATAGCGGAGCAAACCTAAGCGAGGACGTTGAGTACATAGAGAGGGTGTATGTAACAATTCATCCTTAAATAGAAGTTCCACATTAGAAAAACACGATAGAGATGTTAGTTACATAAGGAAACATGTCTTATCTACAAGTGATAATTTTTAAAGTCATGCGGGCCAAGACCCAAAGCGGACAATATCACTAGCAAGTGACTTGTTTCCTAGAGTGCATGTATGTTGATGGGGAATGTTTTGAATGATGTCTCATGTGACATGGTGCGAATATGTTACTTATGCTTTTAAAAATGATATTTATTGCCAAATACTTTTAAATTTTCATAAACACAATGATTGAATTATATTATTTCATTCATTATGGGTGGGTAAATGTCATTCCATACAATTCCTGGTTGCTCTAATCCCATTCGAGGAAAAATATTTCCAATAGACAGATATTGTAACGCCCTAGATTTTAAGCTATGATACAAGTCATTTCTCGTACACATATAGACTCAACGTGATTACTTCTAATTTGGGAGGATCAATTTCTAAGTATTAAAAGATTATTACATATGGTTTGGTGTCATAAGAAATCTTTTACATCGAGCAAAGACCAAAGGATTCCAATCGACTAAGCTTCGGTGTGAATTCGTATAAGGGTCAACTTCAAATAACCATATCTATTATCAAATAAAGAATTAGGTGACATAGTACCTACAAAATTATAGGACTTTTAATTACTTTCCAATGCATCTAATTTCACCTTACTCTGAGTTCGAAGTAAAAAGTTCTAACTATTCTACTGAAGTATTACTTGGTTGTTGAAATAGGCAATGATTAATTTGACAATAGAATCAATCACTAAATTGGTTTTTCAAGTTTCAAAAATTTTCAAAGGGGAGGTCTGAAGGTTCCATTTGGCTTTTTGTTGAATGGTTCAGCGATGAGACCTCTAGACCACTAATTTTGTTGTCAAGACATATTAAAATGATATTTTTTGACCTTCTGATAATATTTTTTCTGTCACAAGAAGGGGTTTCAACCTACTTGTATAAAATACACCATTATTAAGCCAATTTTCATATTTCTAGCCCTATTCCTCTCTCACACACCCCAAAAATTCCTCTCAAATCTACCATGTTTTCTATTTATCCTAATTTCTAGGGTTTCCAAGATCACTCCATTGAAGACAAAGTTTCCAAATGAGTCCTTGTGAACCTTCAAGATTTCTTCTTCAATTTCAAGACATTAAGGTATGTGGGTCTTTCATCCATGGGTCCTTCCAACCACGGAGCCCAGAAATCCTTTTTAAAAATTTCTCTAAGATTAATGGTTGATTTCTTATAGGCACTTCTTACTACTCCATTTATACATGAGATTTGCTAAGAATTATCATCTAATGACTTGGATTACATGATTTCCTTTTAAGGGTTTTCTATTATGACCTATTTTATGATATTCAAAGCTATAGATGTTGTGATACCATGAGACACTATAATGTTGATGAGCATATGAGAAAATATTTATGTTTCCCCGTCTATGTTTGAAAGATGATATGAATGATTTTCATTAGCTATTTAAGAATAATTTAACTTGATGGTTTTAACTGCATGTCTTGAAGTGTGATTTCTAAATAATGAGGGTTCAATCATATATTATAAAAGTTTTGAAAGAATATGGATTTTGAGATGAATTTCATAATGACTTAACTAGAGATTTTCTATGATGATAGTGGGTTGTTTGACTGGTTTACAAATAATTATGTTTTACATCATTTATGTCCTAGACTCTTGAATTTTATGATTTTAAGTCTATATTCCTAAATCTTCCAAGTTTTGGAATTAAAGGCATTTGATGGAATGTCTCATGGATGATGAAATGGTTTTGCTACATATTTGCAAATTCATGAATAAATGTTAAGGAATCCTTCTTATGCTTTTTTAATTAGGAATGATGGCTTATGAGTTATTTTATTTTTATTATTACCTTATGAAAAGTTCCCAATGAATGAATCTCGATGGTAGAGGATCTATGATCTAGTCAATGAATGAATGTTATGATAGAGGTTCTCCCATCTTGTTAAAGAATGAATATTTGATTGTGGAGGATCTACCATCTAAGGAATGATTAAAGAGCTATCCGATGACTTTGAATTTTTTATATCAATGGATTGGGGATTGGAAAATTTTCCCTCCCACATGACTTGGAATAATTTTAATTATATGAGCTACTCTTATGAGAGCACTACCAATAATCGTGTGGACTAGAGGAGAATAACAATGTACAAAAATTATGTGTCACCGTAAGTAAAGGGATTAGAGTCGATTACCCAAATCCATAAAGAGTGAATACCCTAAAGATAAAGGCTTTAGGTGAGTACCTGAGTCTGAGACCTTGAGGCAAGTACCCAAGTCAAAGAACTAGAGGTAAGTGCTCGATTCACACAAGACTTAGTTAATCCATTTAGGAATTAGGAGGTTCACCTTGGCAAAGTGACTTCCCTCTTTCTTCCATTGTAGGGGAATCATCGGGACTCCATGGATTAGCTCACATGATTTATGTCGGTTATGTTCTCTCTCACTATGTTTTATGAACTCTTTAAAGGATTATGGTATATGTCATTCTTGACCTATGATTTTCTTACATATGTTTATTGTCTCCTTATGTTCCCAAGATGTCCTTTTATGATGGTTCCTTCTTATTTTTTCCAAAGATGTTTATTATTAAGAAAGGTGTTTTGAATTCATATAACTCTTTTTTTTTTGCAAACTCAAATGATTTCCTCACATAATTTATGGTCCCTTGATATTACTAAAGGTGTTACTCATAATGGTATATGAATTTCTTTTCATAACTACAGGGTGTTCTTTATTATGTTTATTAAAGGTTCACTTATAGTAAGATGGTCCTTCCCTTAAAAGATGTTTTGTTGTTCCTAAAAGGTATTACAATTTTACTTATGCATGATGACCAATCTTCCTTATCATTTCAATTTTAAGTGTTTTATCATGAAATAAATTAAGTGTGCATTCCTTACTTTCCATATATATTAGCCTATGTTGCATGTGTTGAGAAATGTTTTAAATGATTATATTTTTGATGATCCTCTGAGTCATTTCTATAATTCTGCATCTACTTTGTTGATTTGAGCATATGTATAATGATCTCAAGCCATTAATGATTTGTTGGGACTATTGGAATTGCTATTGGTTGGGTTAGGTTGGAGTAAAGTGGATTTTTGAGTTAACTGGAGAAGTTATACATGTAAAATTAATTTTTCGGGTAACGTCCTAGTAAATGGCCTCATAGTTGAATTATAATAATTCTATTAGCTCTAGAACGACTAAATTACGCTAGGAGTATGTTAGGTGCAATTATGTCATATATTACGTATTTGGCCGCTAGGACGAATAGTTGACCTAGTCAATGCCCTCGGGAACCATGCTCTGAATGATAATTTTGATATTGTGGTTGGCCCTTAAACATCAATTTTTTGTCTAGGAAGACCCCTCATTTTATACCTAGGATGTCCAAATGCGATTTGATGCCCCGAGGGCTTTCCATTAAAAGTTATGTATAAAGAAGTTAGACCCTCACTTTATCGTGGGAAGAATTGCTAGGAATTCCAATTACACTATTGAATCTGAAATGTCAAAAACCATAGCGTCACATAGTTTATTTGTGAAAATTGGAGTCTGAACAAAGCCCGTAACAGCCAAAAAAAGGATTGAATAGTTGCTGACTGAAAGTGGAACACATGGAAAGCCCTGGCACTGACACATGGTGCCATCTGGACCTGCCACGTGTGTCACGACCCAAAATGAATCACAACTAAAGACGAATGAAATAAAGTGGAAATACATTTATATGGCATAAGAAACCTCCCAAAACCTTGAGTCATGAATACAAGAGCATCTAAATACAGTACTGAAGAGAAAAATACGATTGTCAGAAGAAAATACAAGGTTGTCTCATAATAACTAATACATAGTCTTAAAGATAGAAATAAATGGGAATCCCAAAGATCCGTGGTAACTCAAAGTTTGAGCCTCACCGTAGGGATCTGAATGATATCAAAATACTATGGTGGAGTAATCAACTACCCTGTCCTGAACCCTGTGCACGATCTACAACAAGGAAACAAAGTAGGGGTGAGTACACCGAAATGTACCAAGTTTGTTAAGCCGACTTAGTAAGATAATCAAACATGTATGTACTAAAGAAGAATGCTAACACCTGCATCATAAGGTTAGTACATAACAACATAATCGAAGATAATGATAAATATAGCAATAAACAATGATGCAATACATATGAAGTGTATGGACGCAATGGCGTCGTAGTCCATGAATGAGGTGGAATCACGACGATTACAAGGTTGATGTACACATCTATCGAGCCGAAGCTACCAGATAGAACCTGGGGGTATCGCAAGCCATGTACTCAAATAAGTCAGGGTGTCGTAGGCCTCAAATTGTGCATGTACAATATATGATGTGTGCATCTCCCAAACATATATAAGTATGGTGTGTGCATACCAATGCCACATTAGAGTATGATTTGTGCATACAAATGCAACAATAGAGTAAGATATGTGCATACCAATGCAATAATAGAGTAAGCTAGGAGATGACTCATAAGTAATAATAAACAGGGAACAACGATCATAACATCACAAAGGGTAGATCAAGACCATAAACTTATACCACAAGTGCATTTACAAGACATATTAACATCTCTTTGTCATTAATGATCAATTACCAATAAAACTAGACTCTGCAAGTCAAAAAATATTCTTTCAAATCCCAAATACGTCATGAATAACACCAAGTTTCGACAACTCCCGTTAAAGGTTATGTAACGACCCAAAACTTTTTGAACTTTGTAATGATTGGTCAAAGTTAGTTTTGAACGCATCATGGTTGAATGTTAGTACTCATGGGTTTTATTTAAGTGGTCGGATTCAAAGGAAGTGTGTTGGTGAAAGGTTGTAAGGCCGGTTAGGTAGCATGGACTTTGAAAAGTCATATCTTTGGTATGAGATGAACTATGTAGGCTATT
Organism: Solanum aculeatissimum; assembly: GCA_038996855.1. Classification (NCBI taxonomy): domain Eukaryota; kingdom Viridiplantae; phylum Streptophyta; class Magnoliopsida; order Solanales; family Solanaceae; genus Solanum; species Solanum aculeatissimum. Next base: position 14,397 of record JBCEWC010010916.1, read on the forward strand.
ATAGAAATTCTAAGTGCTTTGATTTATCTTTGCAATGCAACTGGTTTCACTCGATTCAGAGTTCGGATGTGGAAGTTATAGCCCTTACAGTGAGACTGCCCATATTGAAAGTATGCTGGAAAAAGATTCGGGATAGAGTGCAAGTGAGGGACCACGGACCATTTGGTGGTTCAAAGTCCATGGTTTGTCCTGTGGGTGGTTCCAATTAGCTCCTTAGAGCTTGGACCAAGCCCCGGACCAAGTGGAACTCCAGGAACACTTCATGGTCCGTGTGAGCTTTCACGGTCTGTGAAGGGTCCCTTGAAGTAATCCAGAGAGTTGGTCAAGGCTCGGGGCATGAATCCAGACTAAGTGATGCTCCACGGACCAGTATACGGTCCGTGTGTAGCTACACGGCCCGTGAAGCCCCTCGTGAGTTGATCTAGAAAGTTCCCCACGATTTCAAGCTGAAGTCGAGACCAAATGTGGTCTCACAGACATGCCCACAGTCCGTGAGCCAGTTCACCGCAACTGGGTGGCCTCTGTGAGGCCCTGTTTTCTATGGATCCTATCTATTTCATTGATGGTTAAGTCATAATTTGGTGTATTCATATGCCCCTTTTAGCCTTTCTAAGGTCTCCTAAAGCTCCCAAATCAAACCCTAATCCCCTTTTATTCATTCTAGCACTCTTCAATTTGTACAGTACCCATGTTTCATATTTACGGATTAGCATCTTCTGCAACTGGGTTTTTAGCATCTGGATCTACAGTTATTGTTCTATCAAAATTCGAAATGAATGAAATGCTATCATCGATTCACAAATACAAAGAAACTTATCTACCTTTAGTTCCACCGATCCTCGTCGCCTTTGTGAACAACGCTGATTCCATCAGAAAGAAATGCGATTTGAGCATCTTGACGAGTGTTCTTTCCGACAGTGCATCGTTGAGTAAGGAAGTGATTGAGGGGTTCATGGAGAAATATCCATCTGTGAAGATTATGCAAAGGTATGGATTGATGCAGTCGATGGGAATTGGGGCGTCGACGGATGCTATAGAGGAGAGCCGGAGATATGGAATGGCGGGGCTATTATCGCCGAGCATGGAGGCAAAAATTGTTGATCTGGATAGTAGAGAAGCTTTTCCGGTGAATAAGACCGGTGAGCTTTGGCAAAAAGGGCCTACCATTATGAAAGGTTATTTCAATAATGAAGAAGCTATTGCTTCCACTCTAGACTCTGATGGATGGTTAAGAACTGGAGATCTATGCTATATAAATGAAGATGGTTTCATTTTTGTGGTTGATAGATTAAAGGAGCTCATCAAATACAAGGGTTATCTGGTTCCTTCAGCAGAATTAGAGGCTTTGTTGGTCACTCATCCAGAAATTTCTAATGCTACTGTTATACCGTCCGGATATGGAGGTTGGACAGTTTCCTATGGCATTTGTAGTACAAAAATCTGGAAGTAGTATATCAGAGAGTGCAGTCATCGATTTTATCGCGAAATAGGTTGCTCGATACAAGAGAATTAGGAGAGTTGCATTTGTGTCTTCCATACCAAAGAATGATTCTAGCAAAATTCTCGGCAAGGATTTAATGAATCTAGCAACATCAAAACTCTGAGGATTTTGCCAGTATTGTGTGTACTCAAACTACTTCTTGTTCATTATAAATAATTTGAAGGGAAAAAAACACTCTTCAACCTTCACCAAAATTCTCTCAATCCTTTTGACCTCCATTTATGAAAGCTTGAAGAAATTTAGGGGAGATCACCTTTCTTACAAAATTCATCCAATTCTCTTAACTAATTTCATGGTTTGTGGGATTGATTCATGGATTCCCTTACTTCCATGAAGACCCAAGGACCATTCGCTTTAAAGTATGAATTTAAGCTTTATTTAATTATGGGTTCTTTAAATTTTGATGTATTTAATTGAATTGAGTTGTGGGTTATAGAAATTAGGTGATTTAAAGTTTAAATTTCATGAAGTGCATTGAAACTCTTGAAGGTTTAATGTGCATGTCCCTTTAATGGTTTAATATGCATGGGTAAGTTGCATTATGATTTGAATTGGGATTTTCTCATGAATTATGTTGAATTATCTATTAAATTATGGTTTAAGGTTTGAATCTCCATTACTCATGCACTTGATTCCTCATTCATGGCATATGCATTGAAGTATGGTTATGATGAAACCCTTTTTAAGGGCATGGCCTTCTGGTTATGATATGATATGTTAAGGCTTGTGATCAAATGGTCTCTTGTTATGGCTCTTTGAGCATTATGGGTGCTTGCACCATTTTGATATGTTATGAAGGCATGATATGATAAGCTATGTAGATGAGCTACTCCTTTTGCATTGATATGGAAATGGTCTTGGAAATTCTTGTTAGCTTTTAGCCTAAGTATGGTTATGGATTTGATAATGACATGGTTTTCTTAATGATGTATGGTTTTGAAATGAATGTAAACCCTCAATTTTGAAAGGCTTGCATGTATATTTGTATTCTAATAGGATGAGGCTTAACACTGAGGGATTGGAGTCGGGGTGGACTAGCTCCAAGGGTCCATACTCCTTTCCGTCAAACCATGTGTGAACATGGATTTTCTCCATACATTTGATGACTTGTTATATTTCCCCTTGTTGAAGGGTGACTAGGGATCTACTTGGCAAGTAGTCCGAATCAAAGTATTAGCTCGCTCGAGTTCTTTCTGTTGTTGGTTGAGGTCACATCTGTCACGACCCAAGCCTAGGGCCTAGACGTGACATGGCGAATGAGGAACCCGAAGGAACCCCAAACAAGCCTCT
>JBCEWC010010917.1:0-17187 GCA_038996855.1 Solanum aculeatissimum
TAGTTTGATACTATGATGGCTTGATCGAGAGCCTTCGGGTTCTCTTTCGCCATGTCACATCTAGACCCCCTAACCGGATCGTTACACTAAACCCATAAAATAAGTCTCAGTAGTTTAGGTAGGTCTAGTTCACCCTCGAACAACTTTAATCTGTGCTGGATCAACCTGATGCTCTCCTTGGATACCATATGCCTTAGAAATGCTATCGAACTGAGAAAAATTTCACATTTAGAGAACTTAGCATACAATTTCTTCTCTCTTAGTCACTAGAGCACAATCCTCAAATGTCTGTCATGTTCTTCCTTGGTGTTAGAGTAAACCAAAATGTCATCAATAAAAATAATCACAAATGAATCCACATATAGACGAAACACTCTGTTCATTGGCTCCAAAATAACTACAGGGGCACTGATCTACCCAAATAATATCACAAGGTACTCATAATGGTTGTATCTAGTCTAGAAAGTAGTCTTAGGAATGTCAGACTCCCTCATCTTTAATTGATGGTACCCAAATCTCAAATCAATCTTGGAAAATAGTATCTCTCCCTGGAGTTGGTCAAATAAATCATCAATTTGGGGAAGAGGGTACTTTTTTGTAACTATCACTTTGTTCAATTGTCTGTCATCGATGCATCGATCCATCCTTCTTCTTCACAAATAACATAGGGTAACCCCATGGTGGCACACTAAGGCGAATAAATCATTTATTTAATAAACCCTGAAGTTGATCTTTTAGATCCTTCAACTTTGCCAGAGACATGTAATAAGGAGGTATAGAGATGGGATTAGTGCCCAACTCCAGATCAATATAAAAAATTAATAACCCGATCAAGCGGGACCCTTAGAAAATCGATAGGAAATACATTGATGAACTCTTAAAGCACATGAATAGACTTCATCAAAGGGATTCAAAACTCGTAGCTCGAATGAAAGTGAAATAAGCCAGATACCCTCTATCCATCAAGCTCTATGCCCGAATAAGGAAGATAACCTTAGTAGTATGGAAACCACTTAAACTCTTCCACTAGATCCTTGGCCTACCAGGCATAGCTAGAGTCACCATCTTGGAATAACAATAAAAAATATCATAATATGAAGAAAGTCAATCTATACCCAATATGACATCAAAATCTACCATATCAAGAATGATCATATCTACCCAAGTATCATAACCCCCCAAATATGAGACATGATCGGTACACCCAATCTTCCATAAAAAGGATCTCTTACTAGATAAAAACATGTATGGGCACATGGATGTGATTACATAACAGATCATATCCATAGGGGAAGTAGGTAGACACATATGAATAGGTAGATAAATGATCAAATAACACAAATGTAGGTTGATAATAATTTTGGACAATACCTATAATAACTACATCTAGAGACTCAACCTCAAGCCTTCCTAGAAATGCGTAACAATAAGCAGCTCAACTCCCTTTGTCTACACCATACCCTTGCCACTCTGATAGATTAAAGAATCACATACACCTCTAGAGTAAGTGCGATCACCCTTATCAAATTGAGCTCTACCATTCCCTTTAGTATGTAAGGATGAACCTCTAGATAGAGTGTTGAATCTCTGATTGGGGATACTCACTAAGTATGATATGGTTTGGAATGAGTTTTCATAGGACATCATTGAATCATATATCTAGGCTCTCCATACGTAGAATAGGATCTCGAAGTAGATTGTTGTTGTGATGAACTAGATGGAATACTATAGGTACCCTAACCCATAAGCCTCTGAACACTGGATGCACCATGACCACCCTTTGAAGCTAGTAAGGATTCATGAATCGGTCCTCAATGCTAGGATGAACCACCTTCTCGATAAGACCCTCTACCTTCAATAAGGTACCAAAATGATGACACAGATTCTCTTGGGGTCACCAAACATCTTATAGACCATCAACTCTACCTCCTTGGCGGTACTCATAATAGATAAAAAAGAAGCTCCCTTATGAGCTACCCTAAATACATAAGATTTTATTGAGAAAACCAATGATATATGTCCTCAAACTGAACAACAGACATGCTTCCCTTATTCAAGATCTGAAGCCTCAATTGACTCTTCTCTCAAATACTCTAAGGAATGAAATGGACTTGAAAGGCACTTGAGAACACATCCTACTCTATTGGAGGAGATCCCACTAGTCTAGATCTAATATAACTCCTCCATTAATCTCTAGTAGTCCCCAAAGCTGGATGACCATAAGGTGAATACCATGTGAATCTACCAAACCCATTACCTTTAACATCTCGTGGCATAGTATCAAGAACTCATCTTTTGAAACCTTTTATAGCTAAGCTGATCATCACCACAATAACTAGATTAGGAGAAATCTGTACCTGTGTAGGAACCAATAATGGCTGGCCCACCTAGTCATGAATAGCGGGACCTTGAATAACGAAAGCCTATCCTTCTACATGGGTCTAAGAATCATTGGCTATACCTGCATCACTTCTACTGTGCGCTAGGCTCTCAAGCATGATCATCATCCTCAATAGAGTTTCCTATAACAAAGGTGTAGCCCCGATCTCTAGAGGAACCTGGTCCCCTTTAGGCTCAACTATAGGCTCAGAGAAAATGCCCCTCTTGTAGTCTTAGGCAAGTGCTGGTTTTGGGGCAAGTCCTCTACCTCTAGATTGACCTCTTCCCCATGTTGAGGTCTCAATATCATCCTCAGGGGCAGCCTCTCCTCCTCTTCTTCTAGCTGAAGATCTAGTCCTTTCCATATACAAAATGAGCATGCAATAACTCAACACTGATAACTAGTAACCATACATGAAAAGAATTGAAAGAATAAAATAAAGTTTCTAATGGTCTCTATAGCCTCTCAATGATAAATAACAAACGTTTCTGTGCCAATCCTTAAAACTCTATTCAATTGGGCTTATACACATCTAAGTTCAATGAACCTGGGGATTTGATAAAAATTTGTCACGACAAAAACTCAAGTGTAATGGCACTTGCTTTAACCCACTAGGACAAGTCAGTCTAAACAAGATATAACACAATAATGTGAAAGATAAAAGAGAAGTAATAGTCTAAGTAATAAGGAAAAACAACAAGGAATAATGGTCCACAATCCAAAAACCAACCCAAGATCGGTGTCATATATACAAGCCTCCACTACAACTGATAATAAAAAGCAAGTTTACAAGCCTCAATGTCCTTGCTTATAAGATAAAATAAAAATAATGAGTACATAAAAGTCTGAAGAGTTTGCTGAAATGGAAAAGCTACTACCTCTCAAATATCTCAAAGCTCGGTCCAAAATAAGAATGAAACGTCAACCATAATTGGGCTCACAACCTACACACAAGTGTAGAAGAAAGGGTGAGTACCAAATAACACGCCTAACAAGAAGATCTAAATAGAGGTAGAGAGTAAGGAACATAAGTAATCCTTCCGCGCCAACCAAACCTCCAAAACTATAACATGCACTAAGGAAAGCCAACATACATAATACACATATCCATAATCTAAGTATCCAGCATATCCAATACATCTTATTCAATAATTTACAAGTACAGAGTTAATCATCAATAAGAACTTCACATAAGTATCCACATTATTACAGTACATCAAGGATCTATGCTCAGTCCTTTTCTTTTTGCCTTAGAGATGGATAAGGTGACATGGTCTATCCAAGTGGAGGTTCCTTTGTGTATGTTATTTGTAGATGACATAGTACTGACTGATGAGGTACCCAACAAGGTTAATGATAGATTAGAGGGTTGGAAACAAACTTTGGAGTCTAAAGGGTTCAAATTGAACAAGACCAAAATAGAATATTTGAAGTGAAAATTCAATGTTATGATGGATGATGTGGGCATGGAACTAAGGCTTTCCACTCAACCTATTCCTAAGTGAGAAAGTTATAAATATCTTGGATTTGTTGCTCAAAGTAGTGGGGACATCGATGATGATGTCACACATCACATTGTGGCAACATGGACTTAATGAAGGATTTCCTTTGGAGTATTATGTGATAAGAAAGTACAATAAACACCTAAAGGTAAGTTCTGTAACATGGTGTTTAGACCATCTTTGTTATATGGGGCGAAGTACTGATATAATGACCCTCTGGGCCATTTCAATAGTTCTACAGTCATTTTGTTTATTTGAGCATGTGTATAGTAACCTTGGGCCATGATTGACTTGTTGAGACTACTGACATCGTTATTGGATGGGTTATTTAGGACTTATGTAGGTTTTTGATCTAATCGAGAAGTTATAATTGTAAAATGAGTTTTTTGGTAAAGTCCTAGTAAATGGCCCCAAAGGAAAATTCTAACAGTTCTATCAGCTTTGAAGTGGTCAAATTAGGCTAGAATCATGTCCAGTGCAGTTATATCATGGTTTGCAAATTTGGTTGTTGGAATTGATTAATAGTTGACTTAGTTAATGTCCTCGAGAATCATGCCCTAGATAAAAATTTTGATAGTGGAGTTACCTTTAGAACATCGAGTTTGGTCTAATATGACTCTTTGTTTGATACTGGGGACTTCAGAATGTGATTTGACCCTCTAGGGGATTTTTTGTTAAACGTTGCATATAAAGAGGTGGGACCAACATCAGATCGTAATGCCTTCGGTAGAAATTTTATCTGCACCATTGGATGTAGAACGTTGAAATTATTAGGGTTACATAGTTCATTTGTGAAAATCAGAGTTTAAACGAGCCTGAAACAACTGAAAAAAGGATTGAAAGGTTAAGGAAGTGGGGGTGATGTGGTAGGTTATGGGGCTACCATGTGGTACGACCTAACATTGCCATATGGTAGTGTGTTCGCAGCTGTCCAAACATATGTATATAAGGCTATTTTCCTAGGGAAATATATATATATATATATATATATATATATATATTTCCCCAACTTTGCATCATGATTTCAAGCTCATTTTTCATTCGATTTGAGTGATTCAAAAGGCTATATTGTACAAATTTTTCTGAGGAATGTTGTGGAAATGTGAAATTCCAATTTTGGCACGTATTTTAACTTAAGAAGCTTTTGGAGGCGATTAAGAAGGAAAAAGCTTGCGTGAATCTATCAAGAGTGCGAGGGATCGCCTTCCAGGTCCAGATACTAGCCGTGGTTGCAAAGTTAGAAGCTTGTAGACAATTTAGGAGGCTCTGGTGAGCAATAGCAGCTCAGTGATTCTCTAGTCTCTTATGTTTTGACAACTATCTATTGCATTCAGATGTTGACCTTGTACTCGATAGTTATGATGATTCTATAGGAGTTTTTCCTGTCTATGCATATTATTATTATTATTATTATTATGTATATATATATGAGTGTGTGTATGTGTCTATAGTAGCTCTGCGCAGATGACTTCCAAATTTTGGGTAGTTTGTGGTCATGTTATTGGTAATTTGCTAGTGTTGCCATGTTTAGTGATTCAAGACAAGTACCTTGGGTTGTCTTGGATTACCTATAGGGGGGATATAAGAGGTACCATCATGACCTAAAAGTTGGGTTATGAAAAGGTGGTATCAGAGCTTTAGGTTTACTGGCTCAGTTACTATAGCAAATTAGGCCTTTGGTTTGCCAGGTCATTTTAGAGGTTGAGTCACGTATGTAGACGTACACTATGGCTTCTATTCAGGAGAGACTTAAAGCCGTGGACCACCGCATTAATGCATTTGAGAAATGAGTACAACAGAGCCTCAACACAACATAATCTATAGACACGATGTCCATTCAGATGGAGACACAACAAATCTAGGCTGCTATGAGCAAAACATTAGTAGCACCAGTTGTACTCCTGGTACCCAACACTGCTACCGAGATGTTCGTAGACCTTTTTACCATAGAGGATGTACCACTTTACTCCCTCAAGAAGTGGCCCCATACTAATGATTAAACACAGTACGACTAGAGGTAGGGATGATAAAGGAGAAGTAGTTTGAGCTCTCTAGGACATGCTCGATGTAGGATGAAGAAACACGACAAGTTCTTTAGCTTTATAGATTTAAGGGTGTTGGACCCTCAGGACATACTCCCACTTCTGAGGAGACCATCAATCATATTCAGGGTGGTCAAACACATCCGGAGACTGGGGTTTAGGCGCCCAGGTATGTTTTCTTTTGACCCCTGTGTTTTATAATTATATTTGTGTACATTGAGGCCAATGCACATCTTTTTTTGATGGGGTGTGGGTAGTTATAGGCTTCAATGAAGTCTGAATATCCATGTCCTATAACTATCCCAATTTCTGAGTCTGAGAGGTTTTCTTGCCCATATTTTTTCTCCGAGGATTTTACTTTCTATTGAATCAACATGTTTAGGATGTATAGGTAGTATTAGTAGCATATTGTACTTAAGTATATGGAATATGTTTATTTTTATTAAAAAAATTGATACCCACCATAAACTTTTTGTTTTTATGTAGTTTGATAATATCCATGTGATCTTGATTAATTGATAGTGCTTGTTCTGATAAGTGAGGTGTAATTGTGCTAAAAAGCATGATCTGAGTCTGAGTTGATAATGTAATTAGTGCCATATGTGTGAGCTTATTTGTATGATTCTCATACTATATTTTCATTCAGAACCTGCCTTGTTACTCTGATTTAGACCATAGGTTAGTTGGTTAAGAAAGGAACCCAGACCATTGTTCATATTAGTTCACTTAGCCTAAATGACCAACCAAATTCTTGATGTATCCCTTGATCCGAATATTTGAGCCATGCATGTACCTTTTTCTTTGTAGAAACCTATGTAACCAAGCCTTTTGATTGTGAAATCTTTAGATTGGCCTTGGTCCTTCCTTGAACATTGTGCACCTTGATTGATCCAAAAAGCCTAAGTTGAGGGTGGCTACCAAAAGTGGCCCTAGTTTATAGGTTGGATATTGTGCACCTTAACTTAGGCCAAAAGCCTACGTTAAGAGTGGCTAGTGCAAGGGAGGTAAAAATAAATGGGGTGGAAGTTAGTGATACATGAAATAAGGGGAAAATATGTTATTGGTGCCAGAAAAGATGAAAACATGCTTTAATAATGAGCTACAAAGAAAAAGAATGTGAAAAATAAAAAGGCAATGAGCTAAGAACTAGAATAAGGTTCCTAGAAAAGCTTGAAATAGAAGAAGGGGAGAATGAGTTGAAAATACCAGTGTTGGTAAGGAAAAGGGTAGAGAACGTAGTATCAAGGAGGGACTTTAGTCACTATGTTCCCAAAACATCATACCAAATTCCCTTGAACCTATGTTACAAGCCTAGAAAGTCCTAGAGTGATCTTACTCCAAGTAATAGAAAGTCATAGTCGTGAGTATAGGGTCAAGCATATGTTATTGAGTGCAGTGTTTGAATATCTATTGTGAGAGTGGGTGATTTTTGTGTAGTCCCAAGCATTGAATCTGGAAATACTATCATGAGTAGGATACGAGACTTCTTTGAATGAGGGTACTTGCATTACACTATTGATTTTAGGCTAGTTCAGTGATTATTACTTATCGTTGGTTACCTTTCTTGTCATAGTTACACTGTTACCTGTATTGATCTGCATTAGTTTGTTTGATGACTATTTGATATGCACTGATGAGTTGGTTCGGGTGTTTGAGCTTGATTTTTGAGATAATGCATGCTAGTTTACTGAGGTCTATGTGTTACTATATTGCTTATCTAGAATGAGTCTATCGCCTGAGGATAAGCAATAATTTTAAGTTGAGGGTGTTGATGTGATGTCAAAATACATCACTTTTGATGCTTAAAACATAGGATTTTGTGTGATCTCAAAGAGATATTTGTGGGTTTGATGTGTTTTTATATTTGTTTTGTAGGATTACAGGGTTTGGCTTGATTTTGGGCTAAGTTTGCAAAGGTTGCAGTTTTTGATGTACTATGACACCCTTTATGGGTCGTGGAAGTTTTCATGGGCCATAGAGTTGGTTTCATAGCAAATTCCAATTGTTGAGATATATTTATGAACATGTAGATGAGTCATACAATACTCTATGAGTCGTAGATGGCTGTAGTACCCTAAGGATTAGAAAGTGGGGAATTACTGAAAAATCATCAGACGAATCCTTCCATGGGAAATAAAACTTTACAGGGCCTATAGATTGGTCTCGTAAAAGTCGCCCCCAAATTTGAAGAAGGAATCCACGAAGCCCTGACTACAGGCTGTAGAATTGCATATGATTAGTAGAATTTGTCCGTAGAGCCTGCTGACCCAGTTATCCTATTTGGATTTAGTTTTGTATTTTAAATACTATAAATAGGCTTTAAGTTTATTTTTCTTATACAAGATGAGAGAGAGAGGCGGTAAGAAAAGAATGAAAAATATTAGGAGACATTTGTGAAATAATATTTTGTGATCTTAATTCATACTTCTGATTTTCATTGAAGAGCTTGGATTTTTTATTCTTAATTTCATTCGTGTAAGTGCTTAATTATGATATTCAATATCATGATTCTTACATCTACACTAATCATGAGTAGTTAAATCCACAACTAGGGTTTTTGGAAGTATGAAGAACTAACAAAGTAAAACCGGATAATTCGTGATTCTTAGAAAGTGTGTATGCATGTATAGATTATTTCTCTTCATTTTAACAGCTTTTAATGGTGTCCAATGTTAGAACTCGCCTAGTGTTATTGACTGGATCAAGGTAGTAATGAATAGGAAAAAAAGAATAATTAACTGGATTGAATTGATGTTTTGTCACCTAATCAACCAAACTGGATCAAGGGGAGGTTATAATGGGATAGTAGGTATGGGTTAGTAATGTCACACTACGGAGATGGATCAAATTCTATAGTGAAATTTACCACTCACCTATGTCAAAGGGTTTGGTAAACCTAACTTACCATTTTGCATCTACACATTAGAAAAGGTCACGATTATATGCTAATACTGAGTTAGGGGAGCATGGGGATCACAATACTCTAGTTACTTCTTCTATTGATTTCACAACACTAGCACTAGTTTAGGTTTATTTTATTGCAATTACAACCCCCTCCTTTCGGGGGATAAGTAGGTTAATCACCCCACTTTGCTTTAAATTATTCTTGAGTATACCATATTCCCTGTGGGTTTGACCCTAACCTAGGTTAGGTTATATTACTTGATAATAATCGCCTTTAACCTTCAAAAAGGAGGTGTAGCTTAGGAGATATCAGCCAACCCACACTCTAGCCATAGTTGCTCAGCCTCCCCAGTCTGACGAAGGAGGTGATAGATAGAGTTGTTCTTTTCAGATGACCTCTACCGAAGGGGGGCTAGGATCAGGACAGAGATATGGCTCTTTCTCAGGAGAAGAGTCAAATTTGAAGGCTATGGTTTCCACCCTAGCATCACCAACACCATCTTCACCTCTAAATTCTCTAACTAGTAGGTGGTGTGTGTGGGGTATGAAGTGCATATACTGGGATGACCTACAATATGATGAGTGGGTCTGACTAGCCCGTACCATATTTGAGGAGCCCTGGATCATCACTACTTGTCTTGAAAGTTTCCTAGGGCTTTAGGATACCATGGCCCATTACAGGATTGAGTGGATGGCAGCCCTGTCGGGGAATTACTCCTCGGCGATGGTTTGAGAGTTTTAAGCGTCATATGCTGCCACTATTATAGAGTCGACCCTAAAAGGGAAGATATTCCTTGCTTAGCCCCAAATTATGAAGATGATCATTCGGGGGGTTCCAGTTGACATATCAAAGGGTAGGATTCGTTGATTTCTATTTGGTCCCAAGTATGAGGCTCCAATTTCATCAACAGAGTACGATTATAGGTTGAGATGAACTAGGGACTGGGGCTTGACTAGGGATGCATCACGCAGGGCCACTTTGATGAGATGGATCACTGATCATATTGTTCAGTAGGGCCAGGACCCTAACTGGGTTTCCACGTTATCAATAATAGTGAAGGCTTCACTCAGATTCACTATGAAGTTTTAGAGGGCTGTAGTGCGATCTTGGATTCGGACGACCCATGCAGATAATACATTAACTTCGTATCATGTAATATTTGTTCACAATATCTTGGCTGGCTATGACTTTGATTGGGCCTACTTGATAGTAGAGCAAATTCATGAGGCGACCCTGAATAGGTCCACCTCCATCCTTTTTTTGTACTTGAGCTATCGCTTATGTATATCAATAGGGGTGGAGATTCTTCACTAGGTGGACACTTTAATTGAGGTTCAGATTATGTTAATGCTAGCCTGATTAAGGCTGATGAGAATTTAGTGGCACTCCGATGAGCACAACACCCTTCAGTGTGCATACCAAAGATATTCGCCGCAGGACCGCTATCTGAGCCTTCAACTTCTATTGGTGCTCCAGATACTGAGGGGCTCTTATAGACAGAGGCTGAGAGAGAGGGCGGGACCCTTACTACTTATACTCCTATTCCAGAGGACGTGCCCATACAACCTTCTCTTGTTGACATGGTATATATGTCTGCGACATCTATTCAGACCCTGGCATAGGGATTGGTCCACGCTGAGTCTTAGTTGACTCAGTTGTAACAGTAGACCAGGCCTTGGGTTTGGTATCTTCTAAAGAAATACAACACTATTAATGCTTAAAAGATGGATTTTTTGTATTCTCAAAGCGATATTAGTGGGTTTGATGAGTTTTTATATTTATTTTGCAGGATTACAAGATTTGATATGATTTTTGGCAAAGTGCTGTAGACTTGCAGTTTTTGGTGATTTACGAACAACTCTACGGGCTGTGGTTTATTCTGCAGGCCGTGGTTTATTCCATGAGCCGTAAGTTGATCTCGTGAGTCTGATCTAGTAAAGGGCTAATTTTCAAGAGTTACATTCACGGGCTATCAGATGAGCCATAGACTATTTCATGAGTTGTGGATTGGTGTCGTGCCTAGAGGATCAAATTTTGCTGATTTTTAGGGAAGTTGTTTGACGAAGCCTTCCATGGGTCATAAGTCAAAGGACAGCCCGTAAAAAAGTCTCATGGTTTCGAAGACTGTTTTTGAAGATGCAAAGTACAAAGCCCAGGTACGGGCCATGGTTCCTTATACACCCTGTAACCCAGCCCTTAGAAGCTGCCAAACCTAATTTTTCTATTTCATTTTGGATTTGTATTTTAGTTATTATAAATATATTTTTAGTTTTTTAGAAGAAAGGACACACCAGATATAGAAAAATAGTAGAGAGACTCACGAGAGAAGAGAGAAAGCTTTTGAGAACTTATAGTTTGTAATTATTACAATGTGATTTCTTAAGTAGAATTTGGGTTTCTTGTTCTTAAATTCATTATTATAAGTGTTTAATTATGCCATTCTTTAACATGATTTCTTTATTTTCAATGATCTTGCATGGCTCTATCCACGACTAGGGTTGTGGAAACCATGAAGAACTAACAAGGTAAAATCAGATAATCTATAATTCTTAGAAAGTGTTCATGTATGTATTAATTATGCCCTTCGATGTGAATTTTTTTAACGGTGGCCAACATTAGAACCTGCCCTTGTTCTTATCTTCTGGGTCAAGGTGGTAAGGAATAGGAAAAGGGGTAGTTAACACGACTCGATGTGATCCCTCTCATCTAATCAACTAAACTGGATCAAGGGGAGGTTGTACTCGAACAAAAGGTAAGGGTTAGTAATGTCACACTGCAGGGATGAATCAAACCACGTAGTGAAATTTACCTCTCGCTTGGATCAAAGGGTTTGGTAAACTTAACTTAATGTTCTTTATGCTACACATTAGAAATAATTATGATTATCTAGTGATATTGCGTTAGAAATTCATGGGGAACACAATACCCTAGTTACGTTTTCTATTAATTTCACACACTTGCTTCTAGTTAAGGTTAACTTACTACAATTATAACATCCCCCCTCTTTCGGAGATAAGTAGGTTAATTCAACTCAAATTACTTGAAATTACTCCATGTTTGACCATATTCCCTGTGGGATCCACCCTAACCTCGGTTAGGTTATATATTTTTACAACAACCATTTATCCTCTAAGTGGAGGTGTAGTTTGAGCAACATCACAACCAAAGAGATAGTGTCGATCAAAGTCTTGTAGAGAAATCAATTTGTTGAGGAAGCCACCTGGGAAGCCAAGGAGGATATGAAAGCTAAATACCCCCATCTATTCGTGCCTAATGATGAGAATGTTGAAGGTAATGTCCTTATCCTTGATTCAAATTGATTTGTCTATCCTTGAGTTGATTGTTGATAGTCTAGAAAGTTTGACTGATTGATTGATGGTTGAAATGAGTATCAATTTTTATCCATACCTTGAGTCCATCTCTAATTACTTTTTATTCGAGGATGAATGATCCCATGGGGAAATAATACACCCGATAAAATTACCAAAATACCCCAAGATGAGAAAATGCATCTTCCCAAACATAAATCTAAGGCCAAAATAATGATTAACATGCAAAATTGTGTTGAAAAATGATCTTGGTTGAATTTTAAACAAACTGAATCAAAAGATAATTTTTTGGGGTAACGATGCAATTCCAACAAAGTGTGCGAGACATCCGCATCGCAGACTTGTCACAGATTTGTACTTAATTTTGGTTCTATTATTTTCTATGAGTTTACAAAATTGATTGGAAAATATTTGAAATAATTTGTACTTGGAGGGACTAGGTCCGCATTGTGGACTTGGTTCACCGTAGTGCAAAATTTTTAGTTTTTTGAGGGGTATTCAAGACTTATTCATACCTCTCCTATACTTAACCCACTACTAATAAATGTTTATTTTGCCAAAAAAGTGTCCCAAAACCCATTCTTAAGTCTCTTACGATAAAATTAAGTAAAGACTTCGAGCTAAGAAGAGGAGAAAAGCTAGGGTTCTAGAAAATTGAGCCCAATTTCTTTAAAGGTTGAGTGTCTTCCTTCATCCTAGGTATATAAGTCTAAACTAAAGCATGTAATTGTTCTTCCATATACCCCCATTGATAGTAATAGAAAGATTGTGAAAGTATTAAGTCTCCATGCAAGTTTCTTTGAAGGTTTCTTGTAAACCATAGATATTATATGTATTGTTTACACGCTTCATGATCATCATGAACTTAATTTATTAAACAAATATTTTTGTACAAGTTATTTCATAAATCCTAGATATTTTTTTATAAAAGAATTGCATAAATGAACCTAGGGATTGAGTCTAGAGCCTTGACATTATTATTATGATTGAGCATGATGAGATTGATAGAATTTGATTGTCCTTTGAGTCTGCATAATTGAACTCAAATGATTGGTCTAAATGGATAGTCCTCTTAATAATTTTCTAAGCTTCTCTTAAGAGATGTGATTGGGAACTAATTGGATGGTTGATAGGCCAAAAAACTTGATTATGATAGACATGATGAATTGACAAGAGTCCTTCTGAGACTCATGATTGATTTGATTGAGATTGATTATCTTATGGGCATTGAGTCATGGGAGGAGTATCGAACATCAAATTAAGTGAGAATAAGTACAACTCAAACTCAATAACTACATCGCCAAATGTAGGAGTGGATTAAATCTGTTAAAGTTAGAATGCTTCCCCATTTTCTTGTCCCGAAACAATAGGACTTGATTTGATTGATAGATTTATGATTGGTTGATTCGTTCTTCACTCTGGCCAGATATTGAATGGTTATGGCAACATTAATGTGCCGAGGGCATGTATACCTAGCCTGTTGATTTATTGGTATATGCTAGCCGACTAGGATGATGGGATGAGTGATTTATCTTTGAGGATACCTTAGAGGTTGCTACACTGGTTCTCTATTACAGATAGATAGGTTGTTGCACTTCTCATTAGTTGAGATTACGAGGGTTGTTGGATGCTAAGCATGTTTATGATCATCGTATTAATTGGTTACTATGAGTTTAGGGTAAGCATCCCTATATGATTCAGATTTGAGTCTCTAGGTACGCCTTTATCTTTACTTTTGCGGATGAAAGTCCTATCAGTGGGGGATATTATAATGACCCATCAGGTCATTTCTATGGTTCTATAGTTATTTTGTTGATGTGAGAATGTGTATAGCGACTTTGGGCCATTACTGACTTGTTGAGACTTTTGGTATGGTTATTGGATGGGTTATTTAGGACTTATGTGAGTTCTTTAGCAAACTGAGAAGTTATAACTGTAAAATGAGTTTTCTGGTAAAGTCTTAGTAAATGGCCTCGGAGTAGAATTCTAAAGCTCATCAGGTCCAGAGTGGCCAAATTAGGCTAGGAGCATGTCTGGTGCAGTTATATCATGGTTTGGAAATTTGACCGCCAGAACCAGTTAATAGTTGACTTAGTCAATGCTTTCAGGAATCATGCCCTTGATGAGAATTTTGATTGCACGGTTAGCTCTGGAATATCTAGTTTTGTCAAGGACAACCCTTCGTTCGATACCAGGGACTTCAGGATGCAATTTGACCTCTCAAGAGTGTTTAATTAAAAGTTGCATATAAAGAAGTGAGACCCACATCGGATCGTAGTGACCTCCGATGGAAATTTCTTTCGCACCATTGGATCCAGAAAGTCAAAATTATTAGGGTTACATAGTTTGTTTGTAGAAACTAGAGTCCGAACAAGCCCGAAAATAACAGAAAAAGGGATTGAAAGGTTAAGGAAGAAGGAGTGACATGGCAGGTTATGGGGATGCCATGTGACACGACCTGGTGCCACCATATGGCAGTGAGTTGGCAGCTATACAACCATATGTATATAAGGCCGTTTCCCCAGGGAAATTCATATATATGTGTGTATATATATATGCATGTATGTATTTTCCCCAACTTTGCACCGCAATTTCGAGCCGAGTGTCTTTAAAAAATAGTCTTTCTATCTCCATGAGAAAGTGGTAAGGTATGCATACGCTCTGCCTTCCCCAAACCCTTCTTTGTGGGATTTCACTGGGTATGTTGTTATTGTTGTTTTGTATATCTATGTAGAATCTCCTCAACAATTAGTTATTGTTGTTTTGTATATCTATGTATTGTTGAATCTCCTCAACAATTTGTGAATATTAGATTTTTCTATTTTTTGAAATTCCAATGCTAAATATTTAACTTAGTTGTTCAAGGGAATAACTCATAAGTCGAAAAGAAACATATAAACATCAGAGAAAACTGATTTATTGATTTAATTAAATCTATTTTTCCCATATAGAACTCAAAGTTCCAAAGTAAAACTAAATACATTAGTCATCTTCTTTTTTTTTGTAAGAAATCTAATAAAGGTAATATCTTAAACTTTTGGTAATATCATAAACTTTTAGATGAGAGGTCTCAAAATTCAAACATAAATTCTAAAAAGTCCAATTTAGGAATATCCAACAAAATATAAATCCGTGAAAACGAAAGGAGGCGAGCTTTGTCTGTTGTCACCTTCATTTTCACATATCGAGCCATTGAAAAAAAATTCAATTGTCATTTTAGAAATTGACATATTTAAATTTGGGAATTGGACCAAAATTCTCGATCTTCTTCTGTTCTTCCATTTCATTGCTCGATCAATATTTCTAAACTAGTAAGATTCCAGCAGTCGGGTCTTGATTTGTCGGTGAGTTTTTTGAGCTTTCTCTCTCTTCCCCTTTTATACAATCTTTCTCACTTCCAGTGCCGGTAATCGTTGCACCACTCTCCGGACACTAGAAAACGACAAGAAGTGTTTGGTTTTTTATGTTTCTCCACCTTTTGTAATTCTAATCACATTGGTCACTTCCATGTGATACAATTTTTTTCTTGGAAGATTATTGCTTTGTCTTCTTTTCTACTAGGTTTGTCAAAGAATTGTGGACCTAAAGGTTGCTGGTAGGAGTTTGTTAATTTGCTTAAAACACAGGTTTATCAAGAATTGGTTTAAAATTTTTGAAGATTGCAAAATTTATCCAACATTCAAGACTTATCCATTCAAGAACAGATTGCAAGAGTCAGATTTCGGGTTCTTCTCTTCAAGTTCCAGGTTCTATATTTCCAAAGTGAGTTCCATGTTCTATATTTCCAAAGTGACTTCAGATTTGTTCATATTTCCTTTAATTTTTTTTTATTTTTAGATCTATTTTTATAGCTTTTTACAAATTTGATTGTTGATTTATCTCTTATCCATTTTGCCGTCGATTTATCTCTGTCCATTGACTATTTGTCTCTTGATCAATTGTTAATATTTTAGTATATCTCTTTGGGTTAATTTTCATGGCAAAATTTATTGTGAAATTGACTTAACTTTCTCTCCTGTTACTTGTTTGTGTTTTTTTTATAGGGAACAACCCTATGCCAGGAGGCCCCCACCCTCTTGGACGGTCAGGGGTTGAGCCGCACACCCCCAAGCTTTATTATAAATAATAAACCTAAAGTAAATACAGAGGGGGACATATACCTTACCTCTACCCTATGATAGTGCTTAAGTCGGTTAACCTACTAAGGTCGGTCAACTCATCCCCATAGACTAAAAAAAACCAAAACCTAGCATCTAAGAGCCTATGAGAGGACTCCTCTCAATACAATGAAATACTAGGAAAGCCATAAATAAGGGAGACTCTCCCTTTACAAATTAAAAGATAAACAAAAAACAAGCCTACACCTAAATCTTCAAGACAACTATGATTAGAAGAAGACATATCCAGATTGAAGATTCAGAGGCTGCTGCAAAGTATTCAAGGGTGCTTTTTGATCCTTTTTAATTTCTTTCTCCTGAAGAAAGCTAGGCCAAGTTTATCCATCAATAAATTAGCCTTGGCTTCTTTAGGAAGCTGATGAATTTTTGAAAAGATCTTGGGAATAATATAATTGTGCCCCTACTTGGAAAGCACATCAACAACATAGTTTGCTTCCCTGAAAGTGTACTTACAAGAAAATTGAGAAAAATGGCTAATAATATTATGAATTTTGTTGAAATTTGCTTTTAATTACTGCACTAGTTTTTAGCAAAATAAATAATTTAGTTTAAGATAAATTTGAATTTTGAATTTTAGTTATGTTTTTTAGTTGTTGAGATATTTTAGGTTGTTTTTAAATTTTAAATTATGCAAATTTTTTGCTTTGTTTTGGCTATTTAAAGCCCCTCAATGTTTAATAAAATTATTGAAAGCTATTGAAAGCATTTCAGTCCATTGAGAGACTCTTTTCAATATTTTTGCTGCCCCATTCATCTTTTAAAAAAAACCAACACTGGTATCAGAGCCTCATTGATCTTACGGGATCTGTGAGTTCTTCCAAAGAACTACCATATCATTTTCAACCCGCAAG